>JZSA01004198.1:0-24627 GCA_000956155.1 Cotesia vestalis | reverse complement strand
AATAATTAAACGCCCTAATAAAAGTGTAAATCTCAGTCTTATTTGAAAGTAAATCTGTCTGAAATCTTGAATTTGAACAGCTAAATAAGTTTTTCTGTATTTGAGTAAACCAACGATTTAACGAAATTCATTATCGCGTATAGACGGTAGATTATTTGATTAATTCTCTTGAATCCACTTTCTTGTTATATACTTACTGTGTCTATGTCTATGTCTGTGTTTAAGTAAAGCTTAAAGTTAGTGTGTAAGTTGGTAGGACGGTGTATAATGTACAAGGCATCTCAAAAAGTCTTTAATTAACGTTGATGCTACAATCTGGTGGATTAAGTTACGACTAAGTCGAAGGGTTTCTCTGATTACTTATTTCAAACTGAGATACTTAAAAAATGAAAAAAAAAAAAAAAATAAACAAATAAATAAAAAGATCAACTCTTTAAATTAAAACTAAAACTTTGAAATTAAATAAATACTTTTTAAATTATAAATTATAAATTACGGTAAAAAATAATTTGATATAACTTTTGGAATACTTTTTAATCGACTATTATTTAACAATTACTAAAAATAAATTTAACGAAATATAAAAATATGTTTAGTAATTGAATAAGCATTTTACAGGAGGCTGAGATGGAGATGAAGGTGTGTTAGTCGAGCAAGAGGTTACGTAGCGGCCTCGAGCCCCTGGGGCATTTACGCCTGACGGTTGTCGAGCATACACTACTCAGCAAGACGAGGTGAAGCTTGCACTGGTGGTTTGACGGTAGATAGGTCGGTTAGATGGTTGGGTGCCTGATTAGCAGCTACAATGTCAAGCTTTAAGGTGTATGTAGAACCTGCTAACCGGTGAGTAGGTATATGTGATGCTCTCTCTCTCTCTCTCTCTCTATACTTGGCAAGTCCACTCTCATCTACAGCAGACTTCCGTATGCCTGCGCTCGCCTTTATCCGAACCCGCAGGGTGCATAGTTTTACAAACATTCCAGCTTCGCTGAGAAAACCGTTAATAACCCGCGGGGTGTGCTAGTGTTTTGAAATTAAAATTACCCTGGAAGCTTGCTAAGTAACTAAAAGTCGTCCCAGCTGGAAGCTAGAATATGTCGACTTATTAAGACTTTTTATTCTTCATTATTCACTCTTCATTATTTTACATTTTATTCATATTCATTTTATTGTATCAATATTATTATTATTTAATGTATGAAATTAATAAATTATTTCATTTTATTTCATTAAATTCAGAATCCCGCGGATGAAAAATTTTTATAACGATTTACATTATTTATCACATCCAACTCCCTCGACATAATATATAATTACACGAGTAATTTTTAATTATATTTCTGTAGCTCTATTCAGAGAAAAAAAAATTAACAAGAAATTAAATGTTTAATTAGAATAAAAAATGAAAAAATAAATCAAATCAACTATTAGAGGAGGGTGGCTTAAAGCGGGTAAGCTAACGAAGAAGACCTAGAAGTTTCAGTTTTTCTTCGATTTACTAACCAATATTATTCTTTTCGACATAGTAGTGATCGAACTTCAATATTAGATAGGAATATTGTCTTAGTTTGGGCCTAAGAATTTTTTATCAATAAAAAATAAAAACTGTTTGAAAATTTGCTTTGCCCTACCCCTTAGCCCAAACCGGATAATCACTACAAATAGATGAATCTAATGATAAAACTAATTTTGATAATAAAATTGTGTATTGAGCTAACATGAAAAAAAGATTTTTAGGCATTGCAACACTGTAAATCCAAGTGTTTTAAAAGTGACTACACATGGGCATTTAACATAGGAAATTTGAACACGTGGAAGTGTTTCAAAAGTGACTACAATGCTTCAAGATAGGAACAAAACACTTTATGTGTGTTTTGTTGAAACACTTGGATTTACAGTGAATCATTCAAATAATGATCTTTTTTTTATTTCATTAATTTTAAGCAAAATAAGCATTTTTCTATTGAAATTGATAATAAGTTTTCAATCAAGAATGTATTTCCATTTTTTTCTTTTCTTTACGTATTACTTGATGATATTGTATGACAAAATAAATATAGAATTGAATCAGAGCAGCGCAAGTAGGTACCCATTTTGCCCTACCCACTTTGCCCCAGTACACGTTTTTTTGCTAAACAATTGTAAAATCAAAAATACAAAGGGAACTGTCCGAACTTGTATCGTCCTTTAGACTTGAATGGTACCAAAATAATATGGTTTCATCAATATTATCATAAGTGTAATAGTATTCGAATCATTTGATGATACATTCCATTCGTAATTTCAACAAATTTAGCAATTTCTTTATTTTGTATCCAGTTACTTTCTGTCAAAACTCGAACACCCAATCAGAACTTTCAAATTCTCAGGAGTGTTCGCATGATCACTACAAAAGAATACTTTGACATTCGCACTCAATGTCACAATATAACAGCACTTACTCGCTTTAGGCTACCTTCCCCTATTCACTCATAGAATAACTTAATGAACCAAAAAAATAATAAAAATAATAATTACTGAAAATACAAGGAGACAATAACATAATGTTAAATCAACTCTCATTTGTCACGTGTTAAATCTCTGGTAATTTGTCTCCTAACATTCCAACAATCCCAAAAGCAACTATTTCGTCCTGATACAATTAAAAAGTTTAGCTTCGAGAGACAATCCACAGATGGTATATTCAAGAGTTGTTGCTTAGTCGCCGTTTATTTCAACGGTTTCTGCCTCGTATATAGCAAAGTGGGTAAAGTCCCGACGAAAACTCCTGTGTCATGACATTTTCGCCGAGTAGAAGCCACGATTCGAAATAGTTTATGCCAGTTACTTTAATTCATCAAAAGTTTAAACAATAAATAAATAATAATTATAACAATTTTAATAATTACTTAAATTTGAATAACTTTTACGTAAAAGCACTACAGAGACACATCTGTATTCTATAAGTAAGCAAATGTCAGAGAATTAAGTGATTTGTGTTTAGTTGTTTACCACAAGTGTCTTCCCAATCCCGTAAATAAATTATTAAGCCCACAACCCCGGTGGGTAATAATGTCGTGCTCAAGCACTTGGCATCCAGAACACTGGGACCAGAACCACAACCCAAACTACTGCTCGAATGGCTAAAGTGGAAACTGAATCGCAAATATAACCGAGTGAGTGAAGGCAAAATAAGTGTACGTACAATATAATATAATAGGAAAAGTGTGAGAAGAAAGTTGGAGGTTTTACAAACGTTGGCATATTTACGAGGACATTCACTTCACTTTCCGACCCCTAATAATTTAACTTATTTTATATTTTGTCCTTATATATTCATGATAATTTAAATAAACTTCACAAATAAACGTGTTACTTTATTTCAATGTAAAGATTTATTTAAATTATTATATTAAAATTACTAGCTGTTACCCGCTCGCTTCGCTGGGTATTTTATAGAATTGTATTTTTAGATCTAAACTTGAAATTTGATTAGAGTATTATTTTGACTTTCACAAATTCCAAATTTCATCGAATTATCATATACCTTTTATCCATGTAATTATTCCAGCTAATATCGCTGGGAATTTTATAGAATTGTATTTTTAGATCTAAACTTGAAATTTAATTAGAATATTGTTTTGACTTTCACAAATTCTAAATTTCATCGAATTATCATATACCTTTTATCCATGTAATTATTCCAGCTAATATTCATTGTAATTTTCAATGTGCAATCATTATAATGTTTGCGTGGCTTTTTTTCAAAAATGAATAATAATTGACACGAAGAAAAAAATTTGAAATGAGAATTTGGAGTCTATAGGAGCTATAGCTTGGAAATTAAAAATTTTTAATGTTAACACCCACCTTCGCAAACCCCTGTGAGATGAGCTATCGTAAAATTTGCCCATAGAATTTTTCTACATCTCTTACAGAAGATTCCTACCAAATTTGGAGTCGATAGGAGCTATAGTTTAAAAACGGGAATTTTTCATTATTAACGCCCCCGCAATCCTCTTTGGGGTAGAATATAGTAAAATTCGTTCATAAATTATTTTTTCATCACTTACAGAAAATTCCTACAAAATTTGGAGTCAATAGGAGATATAGATTAAAAAAAAAAATTTTTCATTGTTAACGCCCCCGCAACCCCCCTTGTGGGTGGAATTTTGTAAAATCCGTTCTCAGTTGACTTCTACTTGGCGAATGGAATATTCCTGCCAAATTTCAAGTCTCTAGGTCTAATAGTTCCAGAGATATCGTGATGAGTGACTATATCTATAGAAAGTCTCCTATATATGTATATATAGATTATGATTAAAGAGTTGTTTGAATGATAATGAGTTTAACACTATATACAGTGATTTATTCAAAACAATCAAGTTTTAATTTTTAGACAAGAGTCATTGAAAGTTTAATTATCAAAGTAGGTCATTATAAGTTGAGTAAGACTTTAAACAATAATGATCATATAATTAGGATTAAATAAAATCTATTGGTGATATGAAAAGAGAGAAAATAATTGTTAACGGCGTGGATCGATTGAGTTTTCACGCCCGACCAACTGGATGATCTCCGATAATTTTGGGATCGCGTAATAGCCGAATAATTATCGGTTAATTGCTAGTGAGCTTTAGTCATCACGCAGTCGTCACTGGAGAGACCACCAATGGGCTCATCGAAACACGATAGAGATAGACAGACAGATTCATACCTCATTCCATATAAATTCAAAACCCAACTCGATGATAGTTATCATCCTCAACATCAACACTGTCATTATCTCGTTCCCTGCTTGATGAGGAATCATATTCAATAATATTTTTGATTACATGCGGTTTATGGTTTAATGTTATCATGTAATCCAGGGGCTTATTCTCCTTCACAATCTAAATATTTGACAATCACAACAGATTACGTCCAATAACTAATTATTACCTTTCCTCTATATTTCCGATTATTAATAATTATTAATTATTATCACTAATAGAAGTTCAGATTTAATAAAAGCCTTCAATTTTTTATATAAATTACAAAAAATCCCAGAGAATTTTTATGTGAAATTGTTTCGCTTTAGGACTGAAAGCTGGCCCTTAAGTCAAGCAATTTAGCACTGCCGAATGGTCTCGAATTTCAGGGGCAATTTTTCTCCAGAGTTTACTTTTTATTTTCACTGAGCTTAAGAGTCTTATCTTACAAAATAAATCAACTAAGCTTTCCTATTTGTACAAACTATTTTGGAGGAAAAAAAATCTTGGGCTCAAGAGCTACTGCTGAAATAAAACCAAAAACTGAATATCAAAAATATAATAACTAATAACATGACATTTTGTTGACGTCAAGTTATACGATTTAAGCTTGATAAATTGATTCACGGAAATACGCTTAAATTTAAAAACTCTGAAACTAAAGAGAACTATGAATTTCAGGAACTGCAATTTAAACTCGCACAAATAACGACTAACATTTATTAAAAATCCAAAAGAAAACTCGATCTGTCTTTTCCACAATTTAGCTCCATTTAAAAGTTTCAAACTTCTCTAAATTATAAAACAATGGTACACAACCCATAAAACATTACTAATCCATCAAGAATAATGTATACTGTCGCTTTAAAAATATTTTTCGAAAGTAAACTCCTCTCTCAAGAGAAGTATAATAAAAAAATGCCATTCGGCCTCACCCGAAATGGAAGGTAGATTTCATGTGATATGAGATTTTCTTTGTTTCTGTTATTTAATTTGTTGAATAACAGAATTTTATGTAAACTTTTGAATGAATCAACTGATTATCACACAGCTGACAACAGTCAATGCAGTTTTTTGAATTCTATGATGAATTTCAAACCGTGAATTAGTCAGATAAAAAATTTCGTAATTTGTTTGAAAAAAACGCTTTTTTCGATTTTTTTCGTCAACGATATCTCACAAACGAATCAAGCGATTTTGACCGGCCCGGAGGTGATCGACGTAGTTTTTTTTATGTTAAGAGCTGATTAGTATTTGTAATAGGTTGGTAAAGCTGTTTAAAAGTCATTCTAAAAAAACCACATTTGAAAAAAAGTTTTCATTATTTAAAAATTTTTGAATGGCCTATAAAATTAATAAAAATTTTCATAAAGTATAAGTGTTATAGGTCAAATTGAAGGTAATATAATCAGCTTCACCATAAAGTCTCCAGAAATGAGCTCTTTTTTGTCAGTCAAAAGTTATTCACGTTTAAAGTTACAAAACTTGAAATTTACAAAATTTTGAAAATTTTAAATGGCCGCCATTTCTAAACTAATTGACCGATTCTGCTCATCTTCGAACTCGACCTCGGTAATTACTCAAAGAATATGTGTACCAAGTTTCATCAAGATCGGTTGAAAACTTTTCGAGATATCCTGATGACAAGGCTGGTTATATTACATATATAAATTTTTTAACCAATGGTATTTTTGGAACGTACTCGACTAATTATAACATATGATAGCAAAATCAGGTGAAAATTTCACCTTGAGGACAAATGCAATAGTTAGATTTCTGAAGAAATCTACCTAAAAATAAAAATTTACTCTAAAGTTTAGTTGTGTGCCCGATATTTTTGAGAGATTGAATAGTCTAGGAGGAATTGAGTAATAAGCTGTTGCTACAACTACTACCGACACCAAGAGAGAACAAAAAGTAAAGTTGAGAACACGTGAATTAACCCCCCTGAGCATAACCGACGACTGCGTGGGTGGAATGGCTGGGGGACGGATGAAAGAGGCTAAAAGTTAGTAAAGCTCAAAGCTCCTGATTAATATAACGTACCATTTGTATACAGTGTGTGTAGTGTTGAACTAGTAGTACCGAGGTATGTTTATATTAACTAGTCCACTAATTAGTGAGACATTTATTAATTAACGCGCGATACGGCTGGAAAAAAATACCAGTTCACTCATCTTAATATTTCATAGGTCACGTTGAATATTTTCTGCGTTAGAATTTTTATTTTTTTATTAATTAATTTTTATGTCAACTTTTTTTAAATTATTATTGTTATTTAGGTCTGATAAGGTTATGAACGCAGTTGTTGTTGTTGTTGTTGTTGTTGTTTAAGACTGTTCTAGATGGCTAAAGAATTGAAATATAAAACGAGTAAAAGTAAAGAAAAAATGACTAGACGATGAGGGTGTGTTTGAGAGGGTGCTGGTCTGGATGGAAACGGAGGTAAAGTTGGAGTTGGAGTTAAAGTTAGAGATGGAGATGGAGATGGAAAAAGAAGAATAAGACTGGGTGAAAGGGCTGAAGGGAAAGAAATCTAAAGAGACACGCTCATTGTTACGACGTGACCGAGATATAAACGGGTCGTTAATTAACGAGACGATGCGCGAAACTTTTTATATTTTTTGTTAGTTTTACTTTTTATACCATCATTTTATGTAGATAATATTGCTATAAAATACCTGACGGTGACCTTGTGAAAGATGCTTCAATAAATATTGAATATTATTTAATTAGCATGTGTAACAATATTGCAGAGAGTTTATTGGTCAGAATTTTTCTATATCAGCTTAGATATTTAATTAAAAGTTTTGCCTGGTGTATTTTAGGAGAAAAAATATTTCCGAGGGTTTTAATTCAATATTTTTTCGACATATTTACTTAATTAACTAAATTAATAGACCTCAAGCTTAAATTAGTTACCAAACTATTTTTTTCAGGTTTTTATTCAAAGCTTTAATGAGTCTTGAATGTAATAATTATTACCTGGAAGTGATTTTTTTTTTTTTTAATTTTTAATTTTTAAGCAAGAAAAGATTTTAATGAAGAGAAAAAAGTAGGTCGAGCTAGAAGAAATGATAATGTTAATAAATAAATCAAGAATAAAATGAAAAATAAACAGAATTAACGAGATTCAGAAAATTATATACTCTTTGATGGTAGTGAAGAGTAATTCAAATAACCAGACATTTCTATTATACGGGATTATACTGCATGAAGGAATTCGCCAAGTAAATGTGCCATTAACTTTTATATTTATCTCTTTTTCTCTGAAGATCTGACGGTCTGAGGATCCGGTATCAGCAGGACCAGAGTATGAACTGAGAATCCAATGGCTTTTGAGCTCACTGTCAAAGTTACCCAGCGGTGTGATGTGCACAACTTGTGGAAACAGAACGCTTTAAATTTTGTCTGCGGGTATGCATATACAACTCTCGAAACACCGTCTAGATGGTTTGTATTACTCTAGATCTTGTTCTCTCTCTCTCTCTCTCTCTAAAATACTTGATATACGCCCTCATTTACCAGCAACTCGAGCTATCGCTAGTTTACCCGAAGGAATAGAAGGAATAGGAATATAAATAGCAGAACCGGAGACAGAGCCAGAAGCTGAGGCATTATAAGCACCAGAAGCTTGTAAACTGAAATCCTAAGCAACCAAGTTGAGTTCAAAATCACTTTTACCGGCTAAAACTATATCATGCACATAACCCTTGATGAGCTTCTATGTGCATATATTCACATTATAAACATACATTCACGTCTTATGAGAATTTCCAACCGTAAACTCCTATCCTTCCTTTGACATTCAAGCAACTGTTTACGTTAATAAACCTGGCTATTAAATTCGAATTTAATACACAAGAGATAATATTTTTTTTTTTTAATATTTTTTCGAGATGTATTTCAACTTCATCGACTTTTTAGGTTTGTAAAATCAACGAATGAGTTAGTTCTCAAGAGAGCGTGACTTTTGGACCATTCAACATTTTGCATGAAATGTACAGTGAGCTGTATTCACCAGTGACGGTACTAGTCGTCATGGTCTACTTGAACTACGCTAGGTCATTGTAGATTGTAGCTTGCAGTGTATAGTAAGTACTAGTACCAGTAGTAGTAGTAGTATACGCGCTTGTGCGGTCAGCCGCAAATTATCGTTTGGAACACGCACCGCTGATCCCAAAGGAGTCCTAGCTCACTCGTCTTCTTCATCTCCTCTGATCCTTCCTATCTCTCTATTTCCTTGTATCACGTCATTTCATTGTTAATTTATTGTTTTTTTTTTTTTTTTATTAATTATTTCCTAATCATTAATAATTTATAAATTATTTACAGCTTACAACTGATTGAAATAATTTTCAGTACACGGCGAAAAAAAACGTAGGGATTTTTCCTATTTTTGCATAGGAAAAATTCTTATATTGACATAGGAATTTTTACAATGGTAATATGATAGAAATATCCATGTGACATAGAAAAAATTCATTCATGACATGAAAAAAATTTTTTTTTTTAGTTGAAAAAAAAATAGAAATCGAAAACACACCATTCTAAAATTTTCAGGATACTTGTAAAAAATGTCAAAGTTTCATATGAAAAAAAGAAAAAAGAAATTAAAAATGTTTATCATCGAGAAATTCTGAGTTTTTTCGGAAAATCTAAAAAATAACGATGAAGATAGATTCGAATAATTTTTTTCTATTTTTTTCCAAAAAGAACATTTAATAAAAAAAATTTTGAAAAAAAAAAACGTCCCGATAAGTGAATTTTTGGAAAAGTTACAGCAATTTAAGTCACACCGTCCATAATCTGTTGGATTTTTAATTTTTTCGAAATGTAAAGCAAAATTTGAAAAAAATTTCCTCGAATTTTTTTATCACAAACCGACTGTATATCACTGTTTTACTTTTAAATTATATAAAATTACTCGAATGAGAAAATTGTTATGTAAATTTGTAGTTATTAAATTAAGTTACAGAAATTTTAGTGATAAATGAATTTTTCCTATGTCACATGGATATTTCTATCATGTTAATAAAGAAAAAATTCTCATGTTAACATTGGAAAAATAGGAAAAATCCCTATTTTTTTTTCGCCGTGTAGTTAAAGGTTGATTCAGTCAGACTCAATAATTAAATATTTCAAAAGAATTGATTTTTATTGGAAATTAATTTTTTTGAATCGTAAAAATTTAAGAGTTACAATTATCAAGGTGAAATGTCTAGACAGTTGAATTAATAACAGAAAAATTAAAAAAAAAATATTCAATTTCGATTATCTGATAAAATTTATAGAAAAAACCTGTCAAGTAACCTCATTATTATTATTCTGAAAAAAATTATGTCGATTTAACTGGCCTCTGATTATTTTTTTTTAATTATTGTGAGCTTAAAAAAAAAATAAAATAGCAAAATTTTTATTAAAGTTAAACTCTAACATAAATTATTTTAATTGATATTAAAGAATCGAAACTTTATATATAAAATAAACGTTGTTATTATTAATAAAAAGATTAAAGTCTAAATAGGGTTCATAAATGTGTGAAGGTAAAGACTCTTGTGATCGATCGCGCACTTGAAGCGACTGCAGCAGTAGTTATCGGTCAAGTTGTTAGGATGACACCTGACTTGGATTCTTTTATCTTTACGAAGTAGTCGACGATTTACTTTAAAGCTCTAATAAATCACGTCTAAAATAAACTACATCAAAAATGAGAAATTGATTAAATAATTACCAAAGTTAATATTTTGTAAATTTGGTGTGAAAAAAAATAAAATAAAAAAAAAACACTAACAATGCTAATGGTAATAGTAATAATAATAACAATAACAATAATAATAAAGGATAATATTCTCTATCACTCTAGTAGTATGCCCGAGGGGACGAGATGCTGGAGATGCGGCCGCGTCGCTTAAATATACACGGCGATGGAGATGAATATCATGAATATGATGAATAGAATTTTGGTGTTAATTCCAAGCTTATCCAGGAAACGCCCGTTATGTCGTCGCTCCTCTCTTATTATTTTTCCTTTTTTTTTTTTTTTTTTTTTTTTTCCCTCCTACTCGTACTTCTGGTCCTTCTCCAGTGGTTACCAGTGTCCTTGTTCCTCAGGGCTAGATGCTCCTTCGGATCCTTTATGCTCTCCAGACACTCCTCACTCTCTTTGTTTAAATACTAGTGAGATAGTTGTAGTTGAAGGCCTTGTACCTCGTACTGTGTGCCTTGTGGTTTATCCCAATTACCAATTGGTCAACTTTAATTGTGTTGTGAGACTCAAATAACTTCAAGCGTACTTTTAATTATTCAAAACAATAATAATAAAAAAAAAATGCCATTCGGCCTCACGCGAAATGGAAGGTAGATTTCATGTGATATGAGATTTTCTTTGTTTCTGTTATTTAATTTGTTGAATAACAGAATTTTATGTAAACTTTTGAATGAATCAACCGATTATCACGCAGCTGACAACAGTCAATGCAGTTTTTTGAATTCTATGATGAATTTTAAACCGTGAATTGATCAGATAAAAAATTTCGGAATTTGTTTGAAAAAAACGCTTTTTTCGATTTTTTTCGTCAACGATATCTCACAAACGAATCAAGCGATTTTGACCGGCCCGGAGGTGATCGACGTAGTTTTTTTTATGTTAAGAGCTGATTAGTATTTGCAATCGGTTGGTAAAGCTGTTTAAAAGTCATTCTAAAAAAACCACATTTGAAAAAAAGTTTTCATTATTTAAAAATTTTTGAATGGCCTATAAAATTAATAAAAATTTTCATAAAGTATAAGTGTTATAGGTCAAATTGAAGGTAATATAATCAGCTTCACCATAAAGTCTCCAGAAATGAGCTCTTTTTTGTCAGTCAAAAGTTATTCACGTTTAAAGTTACAAAACTTGAAATTTACAAAATTTTGAAAATTTTAAATGGCCGCCATTTCTAAACTAATTGACCGATTCTGCTCATCTTCGAACTCGACTTGGGTAATTACTCAAAGAATATGTGTACCAAGTTTCATCAAGATCGGTTGAAAACTTTCCGAGATATCCAGATGACAAGGCTGGTTATATTACATATATAAATTTTTTAACCAATGATATTTTTGGAACCTACTCGACTAATTATAACATATGATAGCAAAATCAGGTGAAAATTTCACCTTGAGGACAAAATGCAATAGTTAGATTTCTGAAGAAATCTACCTAAAAATCTTATTCAATTCAAAGCTTCCGCTTGACATAGGGCAATAATTTAAAAAAATTTTGAGAATAAAAATCACTTTTGTCTGACCGAAAGTATCTAGTATCCATTTTTTTAGGGGAAAGGTTTTGTCATTTTAGGTTGAAGGACAATTACTCAACAACGTCGACAACTATCTTTCTCTCTTTCTCTCTCTCTCTACACACACATTTACTAAATTCTACTGGCATCATCGACCCTCTGGGGTGTATCCCAGACAATACACCCGATACACACACACAGAGACACAGACACATCTGGTGGGCACATCAAACATATCCGAAACTGCTATCTAACACAGTGTTTCATTTTGGAGATGTTATACAGCACCCACAGACATTGATGACTATGATGATGATTATGATGATGATGGTAATAGGGTTCGGATAGGAACCGGTGTCTAGGCAAGTCGGAAACACTCCCAGTAAGTACAAAACACTTGAACTCCAAGTAGTGCTATGTTATACGTTATATCATACTAGTCTATAGTATACTTTTACTTAGACCATCCTGCTGCTTGTAGACTCTAACAAGGGTCGTGTAAATTACGCTAAGGAAGTTTTATCAGCCTCTCACGTTTCATCAATAAATTTTTATTTTATTCTATTAATTTAAAAACTTTTTACGTCTAATTTCATTCATTATTTGTCATTGTCAATTTTAAAAATAATTTAATGTTGTAAAATAATAATTAATTATTGATAAAATTACAATAAATAATAAAAATAATGTAATAGGATTATTCAGTTTTCCAATGAAGCATCTATAATTAAACCAATGCATTAGAATTCGAATGTGCTCCATACAACAGACAGAGCAACTGCCGACTGGCACTGGTGCTGCTAGTGACTGCACTAGGGTGTGTGCACCCTCGCAGTGGTACGATCGATACACGAAGAAGGGAATACAATTTCCAAGCGGATTCGCGCTGCGTTCTCCCTTCTCTACACCATCATCTATGTGTATCTTTATCTTTCTCTATCTCACTCTGTTCTATTCTATTCGACTCTCTTCTCCACTTCGGCACTCAATTCTACTCTTTGTGTTCTCATGTGCGCCCCAAGTGTAAGTGTAAGTGCCAGAATAACCAACGAAAAAATAAAACGTTTAAAAAAAAAAAATATAATAATAAAAAAAAAAAAAAGTCAAAAGAACGTCGACGTATAAAGATAAAAATAAGAAATAAGAGTATGATTCGAAGCTTTAAAACGGCTTTTCGAGGGTTTTATCCATTGTCTCATGGGTAAACGGTAAAAAGGTTTTGGGTGTGTCATATAATTTATCCGGCTAAATATTTCTTTTTCTCAAAGAGTATCTCGAGACTCGTATACATTTAAATACGCACTGAATTTTTATCAAATAAATAAATAAATAAATAAGCTTCTCGCTCTATCAATTTATTTATTTTTTATCCAATCGCTCAGCTGGGTTCATCTCTAATACTTTATTACTGTTGGTTCTTTAATAAAAAAATAATTATACGTAATACAAATAATGATAATAATAATAAAGAACTCACGTTGCGTTGCCGGCGGGTGGGCACATTGCCCAGGGGCGTCGATGAGAAAGGACGGACGAGCTACCGGACACCGGATCGCAAATATATGTGATGATAAACGATATGCGACGACGACGACGACGACGACGACGACAACGACGACGTCGACGACGACGATAAAGATAAGCTGTTGGTATTTATTATTGGTGTAAGTCTAAGAGACTCACTACCGGCTTCCGTTTCGCACTCACCATCGTAAACGGTACCAATCCTCAGTCTTTTACACTTTGAGCAGGTTAAAAAAAACATTCCAGCGTTTTTTAACTATTTATCGTTACTTTTAATTGTAATAATCAATCTCTGTTGGTTTAATCACTCCAGTAGTCATCTTACAATCATTCTTCAATACTATTATTATTATTATTATTTCGTAAATGAAACTAACTGCTACGTCTTGTAAAACACCAACACTCACTTAATATTTATTATTATTATTATTATAAATATATTATTTGAATATATATTAAAACACAAAAACAGCACCGTCACGAGATGAAAAAACACTAAATAACAATCACTATTAATAATAATAATATTATTATTGTATTATTCACGAATTTAAACTGTTTACGCTAGCACCAGCATTTAAATAATTTTTTAACCATCATCATAAACATAATAATAATAATAGCTGTTGTTGTTATTATTGTTGTTGATGTTGTTGTTGTAAATAATTTTGTTGATGACGCTTTTATGATTGTTCCTTGGATTGTTTCAAAATTAATTGTTTCAAAATTAGTCGGTGAGGTTGTTGACGTTTTTTTAAATACTGTTGCTGCTGCTACTGCTACTGCTATCAAAGTTAAAAATGTCGTCGTCGTCATCGTAATAATAAACTTAAGAATAATAATCGTTGTCTTAGATCTCGATTCATCTTTAAATAACCTCACGATACAACCGAATAATTTAAAATCCACCTCAAGATGATAAACTCGTTTAACCCAACTCAGTATCGTGTTACTCGGTTTACTAGTGACCCTCTTCATGTCACGACTACCTGTATTAACCCACGTCATTGTCCTCAACATCATTATCACTGGTTTATTTTTTTCATATAAAAAAAAAAAACTAAAAACCAAACTTATTTTTTTAAATAAATAATCCAACAGAACTACATTTATTATATTAAATGTATTTTACGCTAACGCCTTAATCCACCGCACCCGTATTATTTTTTTTTAAATAAATTTTTCATTTTTATTCAACACCAAAAAATTTAACAATCTAAAAAAAAAATCCTTTTTTTTTTTTTTTTTTTTTTTTTTTATAGATTTATCATTTTTTGTTCTTGAGAACGTTCAAGTCGTCCCAATAGTATTTCGTACTACTTTTACCGGAACTTTAAGCGTATCTTGTATCTACCGGTAGCTGATAATAAAAACACTTGAGAAAATAAATCCAAAATTTAAATAAAAATAAATAAATATTATCCTAGGACACTATTTTATTATTAATAGTAATAATAATAATATTTAACAGTAATCCATCACTGTACCACTTAATTCACTAGTAAAACAGTCTGATAAACAAAATTCCTTAGGAATATTAATTATTTAATTTACGCAAAACAAAAAAAACGTGATGATCGGCGTCGTCGTCGCGATAATGATACCGCTGACATGCACAACCACCCGCGAGGACACTCCCTGGACATGATCGCGTCTAAAACGTTCAACAACCGCACACCAAAGTCTACCAACGGCCGCCCACCTTAGTACTGACGCTAACCGCCTTGTGCCTTGGTGGGTGTTGTGCCGTCGAGCCGCGCGTCGGTGCTGCTGCCAGTGGTGCTGCTGGTGCTGCTGCTGTGATGCTGTATAACGGGTAAAAAAAGCCACGAGAGCGAGAAAGGAACCAAGAATTGGTTGGTCCTTTGAATGAGGGAGACAGTGAGTGAGTAAAAGCCATGCAAGCACCAGTACAAGCAGCACTCTCACTCTACTGGTTGAACTACCACCACCCCTGCGACCATCGCCAGTGTTGACTGTTTCCACCACCACGACTACCCGGCTGACGGTCTGAGGGTGGTAGTAGGTTTAGAAGGGAGTAAAATCCGCGCCCCCAGTCGACACTGTGAGCTAGACGAAGAGAACTGAAGAGAGCAACCTGCGCCAGCCCCGGGAGCCAATACCAATCCCATGTGCGAATAATCGTCGTGTTCGTTGTTCGTTGTTCGTAAAACGTCACGATCTTACCCGACCCTCTACGATCTTTTACGGAATCTGACGATTCTGTTTTTGGTCCGGTCTTAAACGTGGTACCATGTGCCAGCTAGAGGCAGCACTGACACCACTGACAGCCCAAAAGGACAACAACTATCTTGTCCTACTCAATCCTCCTTCAGATGCCCTCAATTACTCTATTTTGCTTTTCACTCTTCTTACATTCTTCATTGTTTTATTTTTTTACAGTTCGTTCTGTCCCTACGGAAAGATCAAGGGGTAGAGTGACTGCTTTGTAAAGATACAGGGCGTTGACTGAGATACTGAATTCAGATCTAATGGAAATAGCAGAGTCGGAGAAACCCTATCAACCAAAAACAGATGAGACACAGTAGAATGATTGTCTGGGCTATTCTTTATCTACTCGAATAAAACGTATGTTCCTATGGTTCTTTTAGGGTGTTATTATTGTTATTATTGTACGCTTTCTACACCCTAAATGTCAGCGGATGATTCATATGGGAATACACTTTTATATAGGACATTGGGTGATTGGGTGATGCGTCATTGCCTTAAGGTTCTCGGAATTTAGGTCAATTGCATACGAGATTCTTATGGATTTTTTTTTTTTTTTTTTTTTTTTCATTATTTTCTTTGGGAAATATTTATTTTTCTATCACAAAAGATAGTTCCGAAGAGCAAATTCACTCAATAAATTATCTTTAAGCTTTGAGGAAAAAAAGAACATTTTGAATTGGCTTATTGATTCTATTTGAATAATAAAAAGCTTGGATCGGAGTAATAAAGCAGTGATGATTGATGATGTATAGAATTTTCATAAATTCAAAAAGGGTTCAATACTATAAATAGTGGTTATCAATGTTTGAGAGAAACAAATCGGTTGTGGAAATATGGAAACAGAGACTCGGTAGAAGTCGATTGGAATATTAGTGGTTGCCCGAAATATTCAACAGACAATATAACAGTGAGATGACCACACGCATCATCGTGTGTCTACGATTAAATAATTCAAATGCCGAGTTGTACTGTTGTACTGGCATACCGGTGAAATTTGAAATAGATGGTGATGATGATGGTGGTCTGTCGATAGAAATCCTACAACCTACGATCAACCAAATTGACGAACCAAACACTGTTACACAAATTCATTTGTACATTCCTGATTTCTGTGATAAATATCTCGAGTAATTTTTAATACTCATAGTAAACCTCTTTTTTTAATATTCACGGTTTCAATTGAATAGATTTTATCAATAAAATAAAATAATGATTATTATTGACTTGTTAAAATTATAAAAACTCTAGAGGCTCTTACTTTTTTATTGAGATGCTAGTGAAATAAAAATAAAATCCTCTTAAGCTTGACGTATTTACTTTATGACTCTCTTAGTTATTTAAGCGGTTAGATTTTCTTCAAGTCGTACAGATCAACGCCAAGGGTGAGAAAAATCAAAAACTGGGTTCATGATTCTGTAAAATTTTGAAATTATAAAAAAAAAAAATTTATTACAAAGTTTAACTGCAAACTACAGGGAAAAATCATCAGAATAGTGATTGATTTTAACGGGAGATTTTTTCCCTCTGCCGTTAAACTTGTGGGGAAGAAATTAGGGGAGAAAATACTTTTCAAAAAATTATTTGTTAAGTGAAAAATCATCAAAAGAGAAAACTAAGCTCAATAAATAAATTAAATTATATTTATTTCCCCTTTATTTTTAAAATAAATTATTTTTAATAAGAATAAAAAATTCTGGTGTTGAAAAATTTAATAAAAAAATAAAATTTCAGTAATATGTGTGAATTATAAATCTTTAAATAGTTAACAAGCTCGATATCTGTAACATTTTCGCTATCAACAAATCTACTTGGTGTTAGTCGTCGATCGTGTCGAACGTGCGTGACTTTGCCCCATAGAAAAAGTTATTTTACGATTATGTACTTCCGCTACTAGGAGGTAAAAATGTAGCAGATAGATAGATGGTCGCGTACACCAGCAATTGCTGTACAGACTACCACCACTTACTCTGTACATGTATAAAGTAAGAAGATAGTTGAAGCTAGACGTGAAAACAGAGCCAATAGATTGCCCGTATAGTACGACGAGTCTTTCGATTTCCGGCAAGTACGTGTAACGTCAATGCGACACTCTCCACTGAATCTTCGTCATCCCACAAGATATTGAGCTTGTTCTCACCATTAAACATACAATGTACTTTGCTCATACTTACATCATCGCTTTTTTCCCCCACCGATCTTCCGTAAAATTTCACAAAATCTAATATCTAATATTTAATATTTAATGTTAAACACATTATAATAGAAAAAGGAAGATAATTAACAATCTCGGGAAAATTTTCATTAAAACGAATGTCATCTAGAAAGTCAGGCGGGCTCTAAATTATCTCATACCACAGGAACTAAACTCTCAGCTGGGCAAACCAACCTTTACAAAATGTACAAACCAACACACCAAAGTTTCAACAACAACAGGAAAAAATATAAATGAAATTTAAGGTTATTTTGTATGAGGAGTCTGATGTTAAATAGGAAAAGTCGCGTTCTAAAAGTAAAATCATGAGACCTTATAACCTCCAGGGACATTGACCTCGGGCTGACTGCAGTGCTGTTTTAGATGTAAACTTGTCTTGAAACATTAATTACACCCCCTTTATCTTCCGGAGGTATAAACTTGTAAGAAATACTACCAACAGTTAATGAAACTATTTTTATTTATTTAAGCCAGTTAATGAAACTCTTTTTTTTACTTTTATTATTTTTGTTATCCGATCTTCATTAGAGGTTTTTTTTAGTGCCTTTAAATTTTTTAACATGAAAAAACATTCACGGTATTTTAAATGCATGAGCTCGGTCACGTGTGTGCAACGTTGCTTATTTCGAGGATATTTCGAGCAAACGAGAGATACAAAAAAAAAAAAAATTATTATTTTAAGGGGTAAGAAACAGAAATACAAGTTGAAACTGAACCTCAAGGCTGAATATTGTCTCTGGGGTCTCATATTCCGTTTCACAGTGTCGTCCGTCAGTCCCCGTGATGATCCACTCGAGAATTTCGATCTCTTCTTATAACGATCCAGACATGGATAAGAATATGTCGTATTTTATATTCTGTAATATATATATATATTTTTTTTTTTTTTCATTTTGTTTTATCTTGTTGAAGTCAACGAATTTCATACCAATATAATGATACGAAGAGTAATAAATATTGAAATCGTTTATTTTGTGTAAGCAAGCGAGTGTAGCATATCCGGGCATGAGCATTAATGTACTAAAAAGATACTAAACAACGATACTAGCACTACATACAAAACTTTGTTTTGGTCTGTGTGTATTTATATATATATATATGAATTTATACATTAGTTCTACATGGTGTTCACCTGTGAATCCACATTTGAAAGCTTCGTCTGTGAAATCCACTGGGAACCCTTTCTCTGTACTGTGGAAAAGGATAAATCCGAGGTTAAAGGGTACAACCAGCAGGCCGAACAATGTGGAACAAACGTGTATGCGCATCCCTTATGAATTTCATCCGCGAGTAAAGAGGAGAAGGCCAGTTACCTTCCGCTAAAAGTATACCAGAATAGTAATATGGCCAAGAGACTTCTACTACTACCCTTTCTCTCTTTTTAGTTGTAGGTGAGATGCAAGATAAGAGATAGAATATAATATTACTGGAGGAGAGTCCGATAGAGCAAGAGCAAGACCGAAAATCCTCATGTTCATCCTGTGTCCTCTTTCCCTTTCCCTTCTACAGCGGCGTTGTCTACCCCCCCGACACTCAAATAATTCATTTCCCTCCGAACTCACCCCTGTCTCGTTTCACAGGCGCCACAGACAATTTGTAAGATTCTACCAATGCTATCCCAAGGAGAAAAAATAAAAAAAAAAAATACAGCAAACACTATTTTTAGCCCACGCCCAAACATTTATTTTTAAAAAATTTTTTCTTTTATTCCTACTGCTACTTATTCATCGATTCTATTTCATTACCTTTCAAAAGAAATTTTTTTTTATTTTTTTTTTATTACAAGAATTTTTCTGTGAAAGGTTAATTATTTTGAATACACCGGTCGATCTTTTATTTTTAAAATATTAATTGTTTTTTTTTTTTTTTTTTTTTTTTTTTTTAATTAAAAATATTTAAAAGTCAAATATTGATTGTAAAATAAAATAAAAGCAGATATTTAATTAGAGAAAAAAGTTTTGTTGAAAGATTAACAATAAAGTAAAAGAAAAAAGAAATTAGTATCTGGTGTACAATAGAGCATATGTGAGAGTAAAATGAACCCAGAAGTGGATTCTGCGCATCTAATAGAAGATTACAGCGAGAAGAAAATTGTGGTGAGTAGCGCAGTCGCGTATCGATCAGAACCCCTTCTCTAGATGAAAATTAAACGGGGAAACTAACGCGCACCCTCTTAATTCTGGCTCCAGTGGTCCACCGACCGCGCGGACCGTCACCATCATTTAATCTTGCTGTCATTTTTTTTTTTATTTTTCACATCACACATCTTAAACTTTTATCTTAAATCAGCCATCCGATTAAATTTAAGATTTATTTATTTTCTATCTTTAAACAGACCCAACCCCGTATTAGCGGGATAGGATTTTTTTAAATCAGTGCGCTAGTGAACTGAACCTACCAGAGCCATAATAAAAATAAATAACAACAATAATTATTTTATTTATAAAATTCTGATAAATTGCATTTAAAACGAGTGTCAAAACTTTCAGGTCAATAAACTATTTTATTATTTTTGAAAACTAAAAATTTATATGAAACTCACGCAACAGGTTCGTTGGCTAAACGATTTAAGTGTATAGACAGGTTGTGTCAGAAACGACAAGCGACGGATCGACGGTTTTATTTTATCTAGGCGGATGTTTTACCTCAACTGTTGCTAAAATTATACCTTATTAACCGTAAATCGACAAACTTTAAATTATTTTAATTGCCAGATAAAAAAATTAACTATAGATGTGTGTAAAGTTAAAGTTAAATATTGATGGATGCAAATTCGATCGATTGAATGATAAATGAGGCAAATTAACATAAATTTGATGTTTGATTGGAGAAATGTAGGCACTAAATGAAAGGATTAATCTATTGGAGAGTAACACATTCGAAGATTGACCAAATGAAAACAAACAATTGCACCGCGTGGACGCGCAACTGTAACTAGTCTAGAAACACGTGTGAGATCATAATTATGAGTATGATATACGGGAGATTAATTATTATTACACTTGCCTTAGGCATCTGTTATTGTAACCCAGATGCTAAACGACTTTATGATGATTTACTCTCTAACTATAATCGATTAATTCGCCCGGTCTCTAACAATACTGACATCGTTGTTGTCAAACTCGGGCTCCGTTTATCTCAATTAATTGATCTGGTAAGTTAATTAATCGGTACTTTAATCAATAAGCAATAAATAAAATTAAAACTTTGTTTCAGAATCTGAAGGATCAAATATTGACGACAAATGTTTGGCTCGATCATGTAAGTTTATATTTAAATTAATATCGATGCTGATAAATGATTTAATTTTAATTTTGTTTCATTTATAGATAAATATAATGTGACATAAATTTATTGTTTTGTATACAGGAATGGCAGGACCACAAATTCCGTTGGGACCCCAACGAGTACGGTGGTATGAAGGAACTTTATGTCCCCAGTGAACACATTTGGTTGCCAGATATTGTTTTATACAACAAGTATGTGTTTTATTTTGTTGATAATTATTTGGAGTTTTATCTATTGAATGTACTGGTGTTTTAAAAAATTTTTTACAGCGCTGATGGGGAATACGGAATTACAACAATGACTAAAGCTGTGTTACATTACACCGGTAAAGTTTTGTGGACTCCACCGGCTATTTTTAAATCTTCATGCGAAATAGACGTTAGGTATTTTCCGTTTGATCAGCAAACATGCTTTATGAAATTCGGATCGTGGACTTATGATGGTCTTCAGGTAATTGTTTTATCTTGACCCAACTTTTTAATTTTTTAATTTATGTTTGTTGACTATTAAATTTAAGGGTAATTATAATTATACAGAAGTGGGGATCCACCGATTTTTGAGCTTAAAAAATAAAAAAATTGATCTTTTTGAATATTTTTTTAGTACACGGCGAAAAAAACATAAGGATTTTTCCTATTTTTGCATAGGAAAAATTCTTATGTTGACATAGAAATTTTTCCAATGTTAACATGGGAATTTTTTCTTTATTAACATGATAGAAATATCCATGTGACATAGGAAAAATTCATTTATCACAAAAATTTTTGTAACTTAATTTAATAATTACAAATTTACATAACAATTTTCTCAATCGAGCAATTTCAGATAATTTAAAAGTAAAACAGTGATATACAGTCGATTTGTGATAAAAAAAATTCGAGGAAATTTTTTTCAAATTTTGCTTTACATTTCGAAAACATTAAAAATCCAGCAGATTATGGACGGTGTGGCTTAAATTGCTATAACTTTTTCAAAAATTAACTTATCGGGACGTTTTTTTTTTCAAAATTTTTTTTATTAAATGTTCTTTTTGGAAAAAAATACACAGAAAAAAAAATGTTCTTGAATCAAGTATATATTTTTGAAGAGCTCAATATTCTTGATTTGAGTAGAAAAATTCTTGATTTAAGGAAATTTTTCTTGATCTAAGGAAATTTTACTTAATTCAAGAATTTTTCTTCTTGATTCAAGACAATTACCCTCTTCAAAATTATATTCTTGGTTCAAGAATTTTTCTCTTGAATCAAGTTAATTTTTTTTTTCTGTGTAGAAAAAAATTATTCGAACCTATCTTCATCGTTATTTTTTAGATTTTCCAAAAAAACTCCGAATTTCTCAATGATAAACATTTTTAATTTCTTTTTTCTTTCTTTCATATGAAACTTTGACATTTTCTACAAATATCCTGAAAATTTCAGAATGACGTTTTTTCGATTTTTATTTTTTTTTTCAACTGAAAAAAAAATTTTTTTCATGTCATAAATGAATTTTTCCTAAGTCACATGGATATTTATATCATGTTACCATTGTAAAAATTACTATGTTAACATTGAAAAAATTTTTATGTTAACATTGGAAAAATTCCTATGTCAACATAGGAATTTTTTCTATGCAAAAATAGGAAAAATCCCTATGTTTTTTTTTGCCGTGTGAATTTCATAGAAAAGTGTTTTTTAATTAAATGGTGACGATGCTATTTTTTGGGGTTATTAAAATATTTTTTTTCTTAAATAGCGATAAAAATAGACTAAATTAGGAAAATTAATTCAGAGTATCATAATTGGAAAATTTTTTAAATCATAAAATTTAATTTTCATACATTTTATTATAAATCCGCCACGAAGAAGAACAATTTAAAAAAAAAAGATTAATTTTTCGATTTTTTATTTTATTTCAATTTTACCGAAAATAGTTGGAGCCTTCCTTCTGCATAATTTCCAATTTAAGAAATAAATTATTTCAGATTGATTTGAAACATATAAACCAAAAATCGGGAAATAACAACGTTGAAATAGGAATGGATCTACGTGAATACTACCCTAGTGTCGAATGGGACATTCTGGGAGTTCCGGCAGAACGCCATGAAAAATTTTATCCGTGTTGTTTGGAACCATTTCCGGATATATTTTTCAACATAACATTACGCCGAAAAACATTATTTTATACGGTTAATCTTATAATTCCGTGTGTCAGTATATCGTATTTATCAGTATTAGCATTTTACTTGCCCGCGGATTCTGGAGAAAAAATAGCTCTGTGTATTAACATTCTCCTGTCCCAAACAATGTTCTTTTTACTGATATCCGAAATAATACCGTCGACGTCATTAGCGTTGCCGTTGTTGGGAAAATATTTACTTTTCACGATGGTATTGGTCGGATTGTCCGTTGTCGTAACAATTATAATACTCAACGTACATTATCGTAAACCCAGTACACATAAAATGGCGCCGTGGGTTAGAACGGTGTTTATACGAAAATTACCGAAGTTACTATTAATGCGAGTACCCGAAAATTTGCTGAATGAGCTGGCGGCTAATAAAATTTACGGACGAGGAAAAGCCGCTAAAAAAACCAAATTCGAAGCTGCCATTTCAGCGGCTATGAGATCGCCGTCTGTGATGTCGTCTCCTGAATCGATCAGGCGCAGAGGTAATTATTATCCAGATAAAAATGACATTTATTTTGTTAAGAGTAGTGATTGGAAGATAAAAGATTTTTTAAAATTAATTTAGGTTGCAATGGATTACACACGACTTCTGGAAACAGATTTATTGGTCTAGAGGCTGGAATGGCCGGGTATAATGGACTCCCAACTGTCATGTCGGGTCTAGATGAGTCTATGAGTGATGTAGCACCGAAAAAAAAATTTCCTTTCGAGTTGGAGAAAGCTATTCACAATGTCATGTTCATTCAACATCACATTCAACGTCAAGACGAATTTAATGCGGTAAATTATTATCTATATTATTAAGAGAATAAGAAAAATTTTGTCTCCAGGATAGTCGCATGATAAAATCGGTTTTTTTTTTAGTGAAATTTAGTGTCATTGCAAAGGTCTTGATTTGAATATGTGCTTTTTCAAGGTTTCATATCATTGTTAAGAATAGTGAATTTATTATGATAAGTATTTAAGCTGTATTCGAAAATGCTCTATCTCTAGATACATAATTAAGAAATTATCATTTATCTTGACAACTAATGACATATTTAAAGATATAAGCTCACTCTGACATTATACTCATCGAGACCTTTCATTTGAGTACCCACATCAATTTTTCATATATTTTATATATTTATATATTTCACAAATACCATATATATAAAATATTTAAAAAATACCATGTGGGTACTCAAAT
>JZSA01004197.1:0-10437 GCA_000956155.1 Cotesia vestalis | reverse complement strand
AGAGTATAATCCAGATTACAATGAGTATAATCCAGATTACAATGAGTACAATCTAGATATTATGCATTATAATCTGGATTTTTTTAGCTACTATCTGAAATTTTTTCTCACCACAGATATCACTGACTATAATTTGGGATGATATCCAGTGTCATCTTGTTTATTCCGTGTGGGGTCACCATTTTAATTTTTATTTTTTTGAACGAAATTTCTATTTAATTTTGTTGATGTATTTTTTTTTTTGAAAAATTCATAAAAAATGAACAATTAAAAAAAAATTGATTATCACAATTTTCACAAATTTTACAAAAATTTATAAATTGAAAAAAAAGAAAAAAGTTAAATGTCCCAATTTTTGAAATAATTATATAATCCAAGGTTCTATTGAGTATAACTCAAATTATACGGGATATTTTTTCGGATTATATCCAGTGTAATCTTACGCGGTACAACCAGAAAAATTACTTGGTCAAATCGGAGATTACACTGAGTATAATACAAAAATAATTTAGTATAATCTGGATTATATTTGATATTATTTGAAATTTTTTTTTCACCACAGATAACACTGAGTATAATATAGGATGATATCCAGTATCATCCTGTTCTTTCCGTGTAGTCGATATGTTTTCATTAATATATTTATTATTATTATTATTTAATGATATAAGCAAAATTGACTGCTTAAAAATTAACCATTTAATAAAATTGTTAATCAATAAATGGCAAATAAAACGATAATTTTTATTTTATTTAAATTTATTATAAATAATAAAAACGTTTTTAGTATAAAAAATATATAAATAATTTTTTAAATTCGATTGAGTAATAAAAAATAAAAATAAAAATTTATTTAATATGCCAGTACGATAACAATTAATATATATATATTTTTTTCTCTTATAACTAATATCTTCATTGGGAAGATAAACTTCTAACTTGAATTAAAATAATATTAACGGAGATACTGATCCGCGACTATCTCATGTTTGTACAAATAAAAATAAACAACAGTAATAATAATGAAATATTGTGGAGTTAATAATCACATTGGAACATGCAGAACTTATTATCATTATCAATATCATCAGCAAAATTTATAAGTAATTACTTTTAATTGACAAATATATATCAATAGAAGCATCGTCATTGCGGAAAAAATATATGAATACATATATAGATATATAGATATATCAATTGATTAAAATTAGTTACATTATAATTATACTTTTCATTTTTTTGTTGCATTAGACACCTTTCAAGTAAAGCGTTTATCTTATGTCATGGTCATAGCAAATCCAGCAAGATAATTTATTCAATCATCGCTGATTCAATTATCAGACACCGGACTTTAGTTTCTTTTAAAAAAAATAAAACATTTTTAATTAGTTAAATTTTTTTTTTTTTTTTAATGTAGTTATTAATATAGACTTGTAGATATATAATATATATTTATAATTTTAGTATTTAATATTAAGTTAACTAATATAAAATTTAAACTCTGACTGCCATCAATCGTCTCGACGGCTCGAAACCTTTCCACGTTCCAATATAAATTTTACAACGTGGACAAAAGTGATGCACTGTCATGAAATAATTTGTACAGTATGGTAGACACGAACATAAACAACACCTGTAATAAAATCAATTTTATTATTCAATATATTCCATTAAAAAAAAAAAAAAAAAAAAAAAAAAAAAAAAAAAAAAAAGCAGTATAATCTAGATTTTTCTAGCTACTATCTGAAATTTTTTTTACCACAGATACCACTGAGTATAATCTGAGATGATATCTAGTGTCATCTTGTTCTTTCCGTGTGGTAATCAACTTTTTTTCAATTTAAAAAAATTTACAAATTTTTCTTGAAAATTTGTAAAATTTGTTAAAATTGTGATAATCAACTCTTTTTTTTTTAAATAGTTTATTTTTTTATGTATTTTTCAAAAAAAAAATATACCAAAATTTTCAAAAAAAAATTTCGTTTAAAAAAATGAAAATTAAAATGGTAGACCCGACTTGTAAATAATTGCCAAAAAATTAAATAAATAAATATTAATTATAAAAATGTTACCCAAGAATACAAAGAATAAGACAACAGATGTGAGCCATTGGTTGATGGTCAGAAACTGTTGACGTCTTGATGTCAGTTAGACAAGAAGGACATTGCATTTTGACAGGACTTGAGGCCAATGTATAAGTCCCAGATGGACGAACCATTCGTACTTCTGAAGTTATTGGATACGATGGAGGTAAATTACGTGGTGATGTATAATCAAAAGGACCTGCTCCATCAATATTTGGTGGTGGAACATCTATTTTTAAAAAAAAAAATACTTAATAATAAATACGTGGCTACTATTCCCGTAATAGTTTGCTTATATTTTATTTAACTAGACTATAACTCGAAGGATCTAAATTTAAATTCATCTCTAAGTTGATTATTTTTATATTCATTGAATTATTTGATAAAAAAAATTCAATGAATAAATCTTTGATAAAATAAATTTTTTTTTTTTTGCTGTAGTTAATAAAAGAACAATTAATCGTAAAATTATCACACAATATTTAATACAATAAATTTCAATTATTAATAAATTAATTTTAGTGATAAAATAGCAATTGAATTAATAGAAGAAAAGATAAACATAATATTTGTTTGATATGATATTGAGAAGCATTGGAGTGTGTATTGCATCGAATTGCATTACTCGTTTCTGACGAATAGAAGAGTGAAGGCGAAAAGTTCAATATCAGTGCCCAGAGAGATAACTCTCGTATCATTGATGCGATACGTCACTCGTACGGTGACATGAGGAATTTAAATAAAAATAAAAAACGATAAAAATACTACCCAACCCACCGGCCATCCAAATAAATAAATAAATAAATAAATAACAGTGTCAAAAATTCACGAATAAAACAACTATCAAGGTTCCCAGAGGTCCTGTTTGTTATTTCCGTCCATGAGCACATATTTATTTAGTCCAGGCATTTTTAATTACACCTTGTCTTTTTCTGTTTCAAAAATTAATTTTAATTGTTCTAAATAAGGAGAGAAAAAAAATAAGTAGTGAGGTAATGATTAATGGAAATTAGTAATTAAAATAATGAAGGATTAAGGATTTACTTACCGTGGAATCTGAGGATAAGGACAAATTTGTCAGGATAAAAATTCATTATTATCTCGTCTGTCTTCCAATTAATTTTTTCTTTTAATATTCACAAAAATAATTAATTTTATTTAAATAAATAAAATAAAACAATTTAGTCAATTGTTAATAAAAGTAATGACTTTGGTGGTGGAACATCTATTTTTAAAAAAAAAAATACTTAATAATAAATACGTGGCTACTATTCCCGTAATAGTTTGCTTATATTTTATTTAACTAGACTATAACTCGAAGGATCTAAATTTAAATTCATCTCTAAGTTGATTATTTTTATATTCATTGAATTATTTGATAAAAAAAATTCAATGAATAAATCTTTGATAAAATAAATTTTTTTTTTTTTGCTGTAGTTAATAAAAGAACAATTAATCGTAAAATTATCACACAATATTTAATACAATAAATTTCAATTATTAATAAATTAATTTTAGTGATAAAATAGCAAATGAATTAATAGAAGAAAAGATAAACATAATATTTGTTTGATATGATATTGAGAAGCATTGGAGTGTGTATTGCATCGAATTGCATTACTCGTTTCTGACGAATAGAAGAGTGAAGGCGAAAAGTTCAATATCAGTGCCCAGAGAGATAACTCTCGTATCATTGATGCGATACGTCACTCGTACGGTGACATGAGGAATTTAAATAAAAATAAAAAACGATAAAAATACTACCCAACCCACCGGCCATCCAAATAAATAAATAAATAAATAAATAACAGTGTCAAAAATTCACGAATAAAACAACTATCAAGGTTCCCAGAGGTCCTGTTTGTTATTTCCGTCCATGAGCACATATTTATTTAGTCCAGGCATTTTTAATTACACCTTGTCTTTTTCTGTTTCAAAAATTAATTTTAATTGTTCTAAATAAGGAGAGAAAAAAAATAAGTAGTGAGGTAATGATTAATGGAAATTAGTAATTAAAATAATGAAGGATTAAGGATTTACTTACCGTGGAATCTGAGGATAAGGACAAATTTGTCAGGATAAAAATTCATTATTATCTCGTCTGTCTTACAATTAATTTTTTCTTTTAATATTCACAAAAATAATTTATTTTATTTAAATAAATAAAATAAAACAATTTAGTCAATTGTTAATAAAAGTAATGACGGAAAAAAAATGGTTAAATAAAAATTAATAGCGAACAAATGATTGTTAAATAAAAAATAAATTAAATAAAATAATTTAAAAAGCTAAAGTGTGAATTTATCATGTGAAAAAATGTTCATTAGCATAAATCCGTATAATAATCGCATTAATATAAGCATTAGTAGTACATAGCAGTGCACCGAGTACTAATTTATAACCATGAGATATCAAAAATAGAATATAATGGGAGTTTGTGTATATATTTATAGACATACACTACAAATCTCTGCAGATGACACTGATATGAGTGCTTTTAAATGATGATACTCGAATTTAATAATTCATTTGTCAACAAAATTGGGTCAAGATAATGAAACAATTAACCATTGGCCATGATTATTAATAATCTTATAATTATTTAATATTTTTAATTAAAAATATTAATTTAATAATTAAATAATAACTTACAGGGAGCGTTCAAAGGTACTCGGGAATCTCCGGGATACGGTAAGACATTAATTGGCGCAATCGAAGGATTCGGCATAGGCATTGGCATTGACATGGTCATTGATTGGGCCATTGCTTCTTCATATGAAGGTGGAAGAGCTGGAGGTGGTGCCGAGGGTGCCATTGCTCCTGAAGTTGCTGGAACTCCTGGAGCAGGTGCTGGCATTGACGACATACTCGGTTGATTTTTTTCCATATCTGTAAAATATTATATTTTTAAAATGTTATTAATTTTTAAGGTATCAGGACTCTTGATATTTCAATAAAAATCCCTGACTAAATATTTCGAACATAATATCGCTAAAATAAATATCTCCGGACATAATATCCTCGAGATTAAATATCACTGCACACAAAAAATAAATTTCTTGCACCAAGAAAATTTTAAGGAAATTTTAATTTATTTTGAAGCAAGAAGAAATTTTCTTGGCTCAATAAATTTATCTTGTCTCAAGAAACTTTGACTTTATTCAAGAAATTTTCAATCTTCCTTGATATTTTCTTGAGCCAAGAAAATTTACACTTCAGTCAAGAATTTTTTTTTTTTTTTTCAGTGTGCTAAAAATATTTATTTATTTATTTACTTCTGGATATAAATTCTATAGAGAGGTATTACATCTGTACATAGAAACCAGAAAAAACACAAAATATAAAAAATAAAATTACAAAAAAAATTATGCATACAACAAATCATGATGATTTTACAGAAAAGAAAAACACAAAATTTCAAATTTCATAAAAAAGAACAAATTGCTATTCAATCATATCTAAGGTATAGAATACAATCATAAGTTACTAACAATTCAGATTTCTAATAAATTGGCAAATTTTTCTTCTGAGTACTTTTTTAGATACATTCAGTGTTTTTAACTCATTCGGTAGTTTATGATAATATTTAATTGCTGCATAGTAAACATTTTTGGTGTTAATAGTCTTCTTCACTAAAATATCTAAATATCCATCTTTTTACGATTAAGGGGGAACACTACTGTGACGATCGAAAAAAAGAGGTGATTTTCGGAAATTTTTTTGACAAGGAAAATAAAGGAATTTGGGGATCGGTTTTTTTTTATTTTATTAAGGGTACATTAAAGATTATTACCCTAAATTTTTATTAAAAAATATTTAATTATTACAAAGTTATTAACAATCTCGCAGAGCACTAGAAAAAATTTTCCCTTCCATGGTCGGTTCGATAACTCAAAAACGGATCATCTGAAAATAAAAAACCAAATTGCTTTTTAATCAGTAAGGATGTAGCTATCGTCGCACGTACGGAATTTTGAAAATTTTCATTAAAAAAAAAATGGCGACTGATTGAAAATTTTCTCACTATTTTTACTGTTTTTTTTTTGTTTTAACCCGGCTTAAAAAATCTTTAAAATAAAAATTCTTTAAATTCTTTACGTGCGACGATAACTACATCTTTACTGATTAAAAAGCAATTTGGGTTTTTATTTTTAGATGATCCGTTTTTGAGTTATCCAACCGACCATGGAGGAGGAATTTTTTTCTAGTGCTCTACGAGATTGTTAATAACTTTGTAATAATTAAATATTTTTTAATCAAAATTTAGGGTAATAATCTTTAATGTACCCTTAATAAAATAAAAAAAATCCGATCCCCAAATTCCTTTATTTTCCTAGTCAAAAAAATTCCCGAAAATCACCTCTTTTTTTTTTTTTTCGATCGTCACAGTGGTGTTCCCCCTGAATAATATTGAATAAACCCACACAAAATCCATGATAAAAAGGCACAACACGGCAACAAGCTTTGTCTGGGATTATTTTTTTTTTTTTTTAATATTTTGTCAGGGGATATTTTATTGGGGTATCAAGAATCATGGAACCAATTTTTAAGGAAAATAAAAATTAAGACGAAGAAGAAGCAAAAAAGGTCATTGTTTTGTATCAGAGAATACATTGACCCAAAATAAATAGTGATAAACAAACTAATAAAAATAGTAATAAATCACAACGATAATTGCGATTGCCTTGAATTTTAAATAATAATTTAACAAGCATAATTTAAATGATACTTTTTAAAAAGACATTCAACTATTGACAATGAACATTATATTTATATTATTATTCCCGTCTGACATCTCATTTGTGGCTCAGCATTATTAAGTAATTGGAAAATGACAACCCACATGTACGACAAGTGTTATCACTTATCTTATGTTCATGCATTGTGAATTTAAACTGTAAAATAAATTTTATATTCACGCTGATATCCTCTCGATCTCTAGGCATCGTAAATACTTACAAATATATATTATTTATAATTGTAGAGTTGCGATTAGCTGTTGAATGTCAATTGCAGATCGTAGGTCATGTTATTATATTAAATAATTATTCTTTAATTTAATTACAGTTGCCTGTGTGTATGTCTGTGTGTTAATATGTAAATCTATAAAAATTTAGTTGTGCTGTAAGTTAATAACGCGTGACGGTGAACAAACAAAAAGTCATGAGTAAAGAAAACATGGAAGTTAATATCTTGAATAATAAATTTAATACGGAAATAAATAATATTAAATTATAAATAAATTCTGCAGTAACGGCTTTAGTGCTGAGTTTTATAATTTATTCCGTCCCGGCAATACACTTTTATTTTCAATAGTTTACATTAACACATAAAAAAAAGTTGCGTCATGTCCTTGCACGCAAGTAGAAAGCCACCAACACGATTATTATGTAATTATTTAATTAAATTTGCTGTTATATTTTTTTTACGCATCTAAGTAATGTAATAATTTGGATTTTGTTTTTTTTTTATAATAATATATTTGGAAATTATTAACTAATAATAAATAGATAATAGTCAATTGAAAATTATATGTTTTTGTAAACGTCCGCCGATGAATCATTCTCTATTTCAAAATTCAAAATATATCATTTAATATTGATAAGTATTATTATAGGTAAGTCTTTGATTTTACAAAACTAATGACAAATAATTATTTTAATTATTAGATTAACATAACTATTACACTTCTTAAATATTGATATAAAATTTATCAGTTAACTGTCTCATAACACGTATTGAAATGAGCCCAAAAAATAACTTTCTCTTAGTTTAAAACCCATAATTAACACTTATACTTTTTTTTATTTTAAACTCTAGAAAGTTGTGAAAATAATTACAAAATTTTGTTGTTTATTATTAAGTAATTTTATTTTTAACTCAAAGTAAAATTACTTTTTTTTAGCAAAGTCAAAATTAATTTTTTGACATTAAATTTAGCTGTCACTCCAATTTTTTAATTGAAAAAAATAAAAATTTTTCCAAAAAAATTGAATTTTTAATTTATTAAAATTTTGTAAATTTTTTTTGTCATAATTTGTTTAAAAAAATTATAATACTGAAGTTAGCTGTCAGCTGTGAATTTTTAAAATTTTTTTAACAAATCAATTATAATAAAAAAATGCTTCTAAAAATTTTCACTTGTAATTTTTATTAATTTTCACATGTGGAGATTTTTAATTAAATTTTTTTTATATTAATTTAATTGATATAAAATTCTAAAAAAATTTTTAACACCTGTCAACTTCAGTGTCGTAAAAATTCATGAAAATTGATGTGTCACATATTTAATGATTTTAAAAATTTTATATCAAACAAATAATGGCAAAAAAAAATTGACATCTAAAAATTAAAAAAAAATAAAAAATGCAATTTTTTTGAACAAATCTTTTTGTTAGATAAAATTAAAAAATTGTCAAGTGACAGCTAACTTAAACGTCATAAAAAATTCTTACAATTCTTAAATATCTAAATTAATTTTTTTAATTTGATTTATTTAATTATTATTATTTTTATGATATTTAAAATTTGAAAATTTTTTGAATTTACTTTAAAACATAAATTTATGACATTAAAGTTAGCTGTCACTTGTTAAATTTTTAATTTTATTCAACAATTAAATAAACTCTCAAAATTGCATTTTCAATTTTTAAAAATTTCTAAATGTCAATTTTTTTTTAATTGTTTTTTTGCTATAATTTATTTGTCAACAAAAGTTCTAAAAATTATTAAATATCTGCTAAATTAAAATTTATCATAAATTAAAAAAAAACTGTTAAATACTTTCTATTTTTAGCTATTACAAATAAATATATATTTATATATATGAAATCAACCATCTTTTTCATCTTAGTCTCCTTCTATTGATTGGTTACCACCAATACCTCCAAAATACTACAATCTACCTTTAAAAAAATTTTGTAACTAAAACTCTTGCATTAAATAAAATTACTTACTAAAAAATAACAATTATAATGAGTATTATTACCTTTAAATGTTGATAAATAAATAGCCAATTGTCAAAAAACAACTGTCAGCAAAAAAAAGTTATATTTTTATACAAAAAAAAATCCCACGGATATTAAATGACACTTGGTGAGAAAATAAATAAAATAACAAAGTAAACAGTTAAATAACAAATACGGAAGTTTAATTAAGTAGTTGCATCACGAGTAAAGGTAAACCGACGACGGTATTGAAAAAAAAGTAAATAAAGAAACGGGTGAAAGCGCGGCCGCGACGATGAGACACGTCCAATAAGGTCAACGATCACTTAAATATTTACGCCAAAAAAAATTTAGCCTTCATGACACCATTACTTTCGAATTGAGACCGAAAAAAAAATCTAAATGTTAATTACAAGTGTGCTCTTTATAATCCACCTGTCAAATTAACATTTTGGCGGGAAAATTCCGCCATTTTGTCTCTCGAATTTTTTCTCATTGAAAATTTACCGAGACAACAAAATAATTTAACAACAAAATAATAACTTATTATTATTTTCTCAGACCGAATTTATTTGTATACAGACGTCTTGACACAATCGATCCACGTGCACTACTGAGCAAGACCGCCGAACACCGTTGCGGAGTGTACATGTCATGTTATTTACATACAACAAAAACGCGGGAACCCGACAAGCCTATATTTTTTTTCTACTTCACTTGACACACGATATTTTCACATTTTTTTCACTTTCACTTGGTTGTTATTACAAAATAATTATCGCGGACTTAATTTATAATGTTAATCGGAGTAATTATTGATTATTTTAAGATATTCTGGAATTATTTGAACATGACAGTCCATAGGAGGGGGAGAGGCCGAGATCCCAACCAGTTTGCAGTAAAGACGCGAGCTGACTGACTAGAAGCTTCGCGCGGCTGCGCGGAACACAACACTGAAGTTAGCATGACACTGAAGTTGACAGATATTAAAAATTTTTTTTTTAATTTATAGCAATTAAATTATTATAAAAAAAATTAAATTAAAAAGTTTCACATGTGAAAATTAATAAAAATTACAAGTGAAAATTTTTTCAGAAGCATTTTTTTATTGTAATTAATTTAGTAAAAAAATTTTTAAAATTAACAGCTGACGACTAACTTCAGTGTTATAAGTTAGCAGACGTCTAAAAATTTTATGACATTAAAGTTAGCTGTCATTTGTCAATTTTTTAAAAGCATTTTTTTATTGTAATTGATTTGTTATTGAAATTTTTTAAATTGACGAAATTTTTTTTAAATTATTTTTTAGAACAAATTTTTTTAATGAAAATAAAGTTAGCCGACATTTAAAAATTTTTAGAATTTTTTTTTATTAAAAAAATTATTACAAAAAAATTTTTTAAAAA
>JZSA01004196.1:0-17636 GCA_000956155.1 Cotesia vestalis | reverse complement strand
TATCTTAAAAAATTATTCTAATTTTTATAAAAGAAATTTATCTTAAAAAATTATTCTAATTTTTATAAAAGAAATTTATCTTAAAAAATTATTCTAATTTTTATAAAAAAAAATTTATCTTAAAAAATATTAATAAAATAATTTATAATAATTCTTTCTACTATGAAGATTGCATAAATCTTTATAATGATAGAGTATCCTGTACAAGACATAAGCAACTGTCTCTTCCAAAGACAAGTAGAACAATTTCCACACAATGTGCTTACTATGTAGCTTTGAAATATTTCAAAAAATTACCATCTGAAATGAAAACTTTGAATGATAAGAAGAAACTAATAAATAAAAAACCGAAAGAATGGATAAAAATAGATAATTACTTAAAAATCGTGACATTAAAATAATTACTGCAATAATATTATCTTTATAAAATATAAAATTTATAAAATCCATTTTAAATAAGGTAAAATTTTGCTCAGTCAAATTTGATAAGCAGATATTCTTTTAGCTTGCACTGTATTAGGTATTACTATATTTACTCCACAGAAAAAAAATTCTTGAGTCAAGCGTAAATTTTTTTAAATCAAGAAAATCTAAAAGAAGACTAAAAATGTCTTGGAAGAAGTTAAATTTTTTTTAAGTTAAAAAAATTTCTTGCTCCAAAATAACTTCGGTCTTCCTTATAATTTTCTCGGTTCAAGAAATTTTTTTTTCTGTGTATTTACTATATATAAGTAATTATAGAAAAGAAAAATTATACAATTTAATATGAACTCGAGAATGATAAATAATAAATTTTTTCAGGATAAAAAACAAAAAAAAAAAGCAATGATGCATTACGGATCATGGATAACCCCCCAACAAATGATGGAGAACCGTTACTACTCTTCAGGATTTATAGAAGACCCGTACCGGCTGCAAAGTGATCCCCGGGACGAAGAGTGCGAGCAAATAATAGACGAAACTCACGACACAATAACAACAGCGACCTCCGACGAGCGTAGCTCCAGCGCGGATATTTTCCGGCTGGAATTCGCGGCAACTCAGCGTCTGAAGCTAGTATCGAATGCCGAAGGACTCTTCAACCGACTGGTAGCCAGCAACATCCTCCCACACAACGAGCAGGACCAGATAGAGCAGTGGCTGTGCATGAAGCAAGAGTACGAGGAGTGTATCACCAGCGATGAGACTGCGAGTCTCCAGGGGTATGAAAACACTCGCCGTTCGCTAGAAAGAATCGAGGAGGTCACAGAAACCGATGAAAAGACTGATGAATCAAATCCCGTTCGTATTTCTTCAGACACTTCAATGTCTGACGTAGACGTCGAGGAAGACGATGAGAGTGATATTAATTCCGACAATCCCGATTTTTTGGAGAAACTTGACGAGTGTATGAACAAATTAAAACGCGAGACGGATTTTATTATTGACAATATTGACGATGATAATTTTATTCCTATAATTACAGAACACTTGACGAATAATAATAGTATTAATGCCAATAATAATTATTACAGTAATATAAATAATAATAATAATAATAATAATAATAATAATAATAATAATAATAATAATAATGAGCATGATGATTGTAAAATAGTTAAGCCAATACCGATAAGAAATAAATCTCTGAGAAGAAATTCAATGTTACCAGGTTCAGAAATGTGCAGTGACGTTGCTGCGTTTGCTTCAGGATTGAAATTACCAGAGTGTTATCAAGAGCAATTAAATGATGAGTGTATCAATGACAACTCGCCTGACCTGTTGGTCGACGCTTTAAAAAGCAACGATGTGCTTGAGCCGATAAAAACTTTGAAGACTCTAACTTTGAACAACGAAGTTAAACAGACTCAAGTTAAAATAATAAAAGAAGAACTTGACGACGCTCACAAACGAATTGATGAACTTCAAAAGACGATAAAAATGAAAGAAGAAATATTTATCGGTGATATGGTTAAAAATTCAGAGTCCCGAAAACAAAAGTTGCATAAAAAGAGATTTAAAGTTAAGAAAGAACTGGGTGGTACTCGAGGGTGGGCGACTGACAAGTCTATTTCTTCTTTGAGGAATGAAAAGTGTCAGCGGGATGTTGAGCTGTATAAAAATATTGCAATTCACTATGAACAGAGACTGGTGGACATTGAAAAAATCAAACAGATCGCCGGAGACTCGGCTAAGAAAATTCTTGAGCTGGAGATGTCGCTAAATGCCTCGAAAGTACAGATGGAGAAGCTGCAGTGGCAGCTAAAGAAGGAAGAAGAGAGGAAGAGTCAGTTGGAGGATGAAGTTGCGGAGGATCAGAAAAAAATTAAGGAGCTGGTTGAAAAGTGTAATTTGACTGAATCGAAGCTTCAGGAGATGAAGAGCGAGTCTGAGGATGAAAGAGCTAGTTCCAGGATGAAGGACGCGGATCAAAAGGCTATGGTGAGCTCCAGGTCTCAGCTGGAATTTTTGAAGATCAAATCTTTTAATGAGAGGGCTGAAAATTTTAAAGAAGCCAATGATAGGAACGAGATTAAAATTTTGAGGGATGAAATTAAAGAGCTGAGGTTCAATAAAGAGAATTTAGTCACTCAGACCGTGGACTTGGTCCAGAAAATTAAATTGCAGGAGAGGAAACCGACTGAGGATGAAGAGAGGAAGAAGCTGGAGTGGAATGAGTCCATTGAAATGATTGATACGTTGATTGAGAAGAAAAATTCGAGAATTTCGCGGCTGTCTAAATTGGGAGGGATGAGTAAAAATAGTCAAAGCAATGTTGAAGAGTCTAGTGTTAGCAACAAGGAGATGATCAATGAGCTTCTGTCTAATTTGAGAGACAATGAGCTCAAAGACTTGTTCCATGTTTATTATAATAAAGTTATTGAGCTGAAGAAGAGCACTGGCGTTCTCGATGAGCAGAATGCTCTCTACGAGGCCGAGTGCCAGAGGTTGAGGAAAACTAATCATGATCTTTTGGTCAAGTTCCAGCAGAAGCACCCCCATTATCCCAGTTCTTATGCCATGACTGGAAGAGCAAGCAATGATAAACAACTTCAAATGGTTGTCAGGAACTTTAATCATCAGGATGCTGATCATCAGGAGGAGATGGAGATGGAAAAACTCAGGAGGGAAAATAAAACTCTTCATAAGAAACTCAAGGAAATGTTGAATATTCCCAAGTGGGCCAGTCAAGGTTCTAGTAGATATCCAAGACATGATTTTAATGATATTAAACCTTCTTCTCAGGATAAGTTGATGACTAAAGTTACTAGGGAAAGAAACAAAATTATTATTCAGAAAACTGATTGTGTCAATAAGAAAAAGTAAATTTTTTGTTTTATTTCAAGATTGTAATTTTATTTAATGTTTTAGCAGTGCCAAAATAATTAGGAATTTTTTAATATTTTTGACAATAATATAAAATTACAATTATATTCATCAAAAAATTTTACTGAAATTAAAAGACATCTGGAAATTTTTATGAATTAATATCAACAAATTTTAAGATAAAAATTCTACATTGAGAAATTTTAAAAACTAGCAACCTTGCAGTCACTGTGTGACTGCCGTGACTTGTGAAATATAAATTAATGAAATTTTGCTTTATTAAATAATGACTTTTAAACTCATCCCGATGTTACACTCACCGAGACCTTTCATTTGAGTACCAACATAAATTTTTCATATATTTTATATATATGGTATTTGTGAAATATATAAATATATAAAATATATGAAAAATTGATGTGGGTACTTAAATGAAAGGTCTTGACGAGTGTAACATCAGGATGAGCTTATATATCTTTAAAAATGTCTATAGTTGACAAGATACAATGTAATTTCTTAGTTATTGACATTTTTAAAGATCTAAGCTCATCCAGATGTTACACTCATCAAGACCTTTCATTTGAATACCCACATTAATTTTTCATATATTTTATATATATGGTATTTGTGAAATATATAAATATATAAAATATATGAAAAATTGATGTGGGTACTTAAATGAAAGGTCTTGACGAGTGTAACATCAGGATGAGTTTATATATCTTTAAAAATGTCTATAGTTGACAAGATACAATGTAATTTCTTAGTTATTGACATTTTTAAAGATCTAAGTTCATCCAGATGTTACACTCATCAAGACCTTTCATTTGAATACCCACATTAATTTTTCATATATTTTATATATATGGTATTTGTGAAATATATAAATATATAAAATATATGAAAAATTGATGTGGGTACTTAAATGAAAGGTCTTGATGAGTGTAACATCGGGATGAGCTTATATCTTTAAAAATGTCAATAGTTTACAAGATACAAGATCACTTCTTAATTAAAAGTGCAAATTAAAAAAAAAAAATATTTCTTTTTTTATATTTAATTTTTGATAAAATAAAAAAAAAATTTACAGATGTCCGCTGATTTTAGTATCATGAATAAAAAGTACAGACCAGTGTTAGTAATCAAACAATGAAAAAATTATATAACTAATAACTAAAACATAGAGACAAAGATATAATACTCTTTGGCATTTATTAATTGTGTTATTTATTGTAATTATTTTTGACAAATGTAAATAAATTTTTTTTCTTACATTTCAGTAAATCATAAAATATTTATTATAAAATTAAAGTAAATAATAATCAGTAAGAAATTACCAAGTATTTATACCAAAAGATAATAATTCTGGATAAATAATCTTAATTTAAACTTAAATGGAGATATGGAGATTAATATTGACGGAGACCACCACGTCTAGCAGCTGGCTGCATCATACGATTTGGCGGAGTTATCGAGATGTCTAGGTAGTCGCCGATGGTAAATCTTACTTGGGCAAGTGTTTTGTTGTCATCAGCTCCTTTTTGTCCTGAGCAGGTCACACCAATTTCGCGCATTCGGTAACCAGAGTTACGCGCCTCGGGAGTAACTAGTGAGAATTCAAAGTAAGTTCCTTTACTCCGCGCGTCTGGGTTAACTTCTTTTACTAGGCCGGTGATTTCTCTTAGTGTTGCGTCCATCCATGTGTAAATTTGCAGCTCATTTGATGGGACGTTTCCTCGGCTGTAGTCCATTATGTTGTGGTGACGGCCAGTGTTGCAAAATACTCGTAGTAATAGTGGACATGTCTGTTAAAAATTTTTATTATTAGTCACAATTTATTTTTTTATCATAACAATATTAATTATTAATTAAATGAAAATTTATTTAGCAGATATTTAACAATTTTTAGAATTCATAGCAAATAAATTAAGGCAAAAAAAAATTGACATGTAAAAATTTTAAAAACTAAAAAATGCAATTTTTAAATTAATTTTTTGGCACAAATTTTTTTGTAAAAAAATTATTAAAATCATCAAATATCTTCTAAATTAATTTTCATACTCCAAATACACAATAATTAATAAAAAAAATATAAGTTAGCGGTATGATGATAAAATAGAGGTTAGAATATAAAATTTTAAAAATTATCTGTGCGCAAAAAAAAATAAATTATTACAAATAAATAAAATTAAATGTTTAATAATTTAAACAAAATTACCTTTTCTCTATCGACTGGTTTTTCCGGTAATTGTTTATCATCAACGACCATAGATTCAACCATTGACGCCATTTTTGTATTTAATAATTTTTTTTTTCTATGGGAGAAATTTATACAACAAACATGTCCACATGGGTGCTGTAAGTATGACAGTTTCCGAGATGGCGCCACAGTGCAAAAAAAAATTAATTATTGCATATTCACTCCGCTAGATGGTATTTCTATTCATGACACTGCAAATGTCAGACGTTTAGCAATTTTTATTTTTTTTTATTATTTAAATAATAATCAACAAATTATTTAACAAAAGTTTTTTTTTTTTTAATTTTTACATAATGATTTTTTCATAATATTAAAGTAAGCAGTCAAATGACAATTTATTAATTTTATTTAACAAACAAATTTGTTCCGAAAAATTATTAAAAAAAATTGCACTTCTAATTTTTTTTTTAAATTTCTACATGTCAATTTTTTTTTCTAATTTTTTTTTTATGAAACAATTTTTTAATTTTTTTTAACAAAAAAACATAATAATAAAGTTAGCCGACGTTTTTAATTTTTTGATTTTTTTTTAATAATTAAATTAGAACAAAAAAATATTTTTAAAAAATTGCATGTGTAATTTTAAAAATTTTTTGCACATGTGAAATTTTTTCTTTTATTTTTTTTTAAATAATTTTTCAATAAAAAAAAAACATTCTAAAAATTTTTAGATGTCAGCTAACTTAATTTTCATCAAAAAAATTTGTTCTAAAAAATTGCATTTCTAGTTTTTTAAAATTTTCTAGATGTCAATTTTTTTTGATACAACTGTAGTCAGCTGACAGCTGTTAAATTTTAGAAATTTTTCTTATAAACTAATTAAATTATGACTTTTAATCTAACTGTCACTTGACAATTTTTAAATTTTATTTAACAAAAAAATTTGTTCTAAAAATTATTTAAAAAAAATTGCATTTTTAATTTATTAAAATTTCTACAAGGGCATTTTTTTAATAATTTTTTTTTTGGTATAATTTATTTGTTAAAGAAAATTGAAAAAATTGTGAAGTGACAGCTAAACTTAATGTCACAAATAAATTTTATAATAAAAAATTACTCTAATAGTTTTTATAAATTTCTTAACGTGAAATTAAAAAAAAAAAAGTTTTTGTTAAAAAAATTATTAAATTTTAGTAAATATCTGCTAAATTAATTTTTATATTCTTTAATGAAAAAAAATTGATACGCAGAAAATTTTAAGTGCAATTTTATAATAAACTACAAGTGCAATTTTTTAAAAATTTTTTTATAATAATTTTTTCATTAAAAAAATTTCTAAAAATTTTTAAATGTCGGCTAACTTTATTTTCATATTTTATAAAAATATTTTTATTAAAAAAATTAAAAATTATCAATTGCCTGCTAAATTGAAGTATCATTTAAAAATTAACATTTTTTATATTTTCTTAATATTGTAAAAATCTCAAAATTATTTAAAATTAAAAAAAAATTCAGTGACACATTTATTTATTTAAATTCTACCGACAAATTTCTTCAGTTACAAAAAACATTATTATTCAAAGTGAAAAATTAATTTATGAATTTAAAAAGTGAAACTAATTATGTAAAAAGACTCCAACAACAATGAATACCACCAAATAGTTTAAAGGTAAGTTTATGAGCTTCTAACGACACAATATTTTGATAAAGTCCACGTTGACAAAAGCTTATTCATGCTCACAAGATTAAAAAGTCTAAAGTTTTATTCCAACAATAATCTTCCAGCTTACATTGATATTGATAGTGCTTAATCCTTTTTTTACAAGTTTAAATACTAAAAGAAAAAAAAATGAAGAATGCTTCCGCAACCTTTACTCAATAGTTTACGGTAATTAATCTGACTTATCTGATATCAGTTATATACTAGGAATTAAGTGTTACTTCCGCCATGACAACAAACACTCACACTTTAATAATAATATACGTCATTTAAAAAGAATACCTTCACACATTTATCGCATTGACATTGATCACAATTTTTATCAATAGCATTCAAATTTATGTAAACAAACAGCTGATTATATTTCGCAGATTATTTATATGCGCGTCTTTAAAATTTACAACAAAAACTATGTGCAGAGTTATTAAGCAATAAATCAAAATTCTATTTTTACCCGCAATTTACTTTGCAAATTCAATGAACGCTTCTATCTAATTTCTAAGAATTTATTAATAGCTGATATTAAATTGCATTTTATAGATCATTATTATATTTATAATTACCTTGATGTACAAAAGATTAATTGTTGTTTTGTTTTATGAAGAATTGATAAGACAATGCAACTTTATAAAACCGCGATCATCTAACAACAAATTCAGTTGATAATAATTCTTACAGTGGTTAATATTTAGTTATAATTAATTAATAAATTTGTGGTTTATTTTTTTTTTTACAATTAAAATAAAAATGCAAAGTAAGTAATTGCTTTTATATACTTCAATAAAATAAAATATCAACAGCCTATAATTTTAATAATTTATGCTTAATTATCGTCATAAATTTTTTAATAGATCATTTTACGTTAACTACTGTCATCCTGACAATAAAACTGGTGAGCGCATTCGCTGCCGACAATGAAATTCCAACAGAATGTCCGCAAGTGGACCCAATTAACACAACCATTCACATTGCTCACGAGCTTGACTGCTCGAAATTTTATTCCTGCTCGAACGGTCGTAAAATCTTGATGATGTGTCCTTTGATGGATGGAGCTGGAAACAGGCTGCATTTCAACCCCAAGTTACAAGTTTGTGATTGGCCGTATCGAGCTGGATGCAATGTATCTGCTAGTACGACTGCAGTACCTACGGAAGCAACAAGTGTAGGCACAGATAATTCAACTGAGTGGGTGGTAACCACTGAGTCGACGGAAGCTAATAACTCTTCAGAAATAACAGAAGCTACTACGGAAGTTGTTACAGAATCATCAACTAGTGAAGAATCAACGGTAACTGCGTCTGCAGGATCTAATTCTACTGTTACACAAGCTACGACGACGACATCTGCATCATCAACGGTTCAAGAAACTGAAACAACTTCTAGACCTTCAGAATCAACAATTGTTACAACTCAGAAGCCTTTAGTGCCTAGTTCTACAGAAACAGAAGCTCAGCCATCAATAACGACTCAATCAACGGTCCAAGAAACTGAAACAACTTCTAGACCTTCAGAATCAACAATTGTTACAACTCAGAAGCCTTTAGTGCCTAGTTCTACAGAAACAGAAGCTCAGCCATCAATAACGACTCAATCAACGGTCCAAGAAACTGAAACAACTTCTAGACCTTCAGAATCAACAATTGTTACAACTCAGAAGCCTTTAGTGCCTAGTTCTACAGAAACAGAAGCTCAGCCATCAATAACGACTCAATCAACGGTCCAAGAAACTGAAACAACTTCTAGACCTTCAGAATCTACAACTGTTACAACTCAGAAGCCTTCAGTGCCTAGTTCTACAGAAACAGAAGCTCAGCCATCAATAACGACTCAATCAACGGTCCAAGAAACTGAAACAACTTCTAGACCTTCAGAATCAACAATTGTTACAACTCAGAAGCCTTTAGTGCCTAGTTCTACAGAAACAGAAGCTCAGCCATCAATAACGACTCAATCAACGGTCCAAGAAACTGAAACAACTTCTAGACCTTCAGAATCAACAATTGTTACAACTCAGAAGCCTTTAGTGCCTAGTTCTACAGAAACAGAAGCTCAGCCATCAATAACGACTCAATCAACGGTCCAAGAAACTGAAACAACTTCTAGACCTTCAGAATCAACAATTGTTACAACTCAGAAGCCTTTAGTGCCTAGTTCTACAGAAACAGAAGCTCAGCCATCAATAACGACTCAATCAACGGTCCAAGAAACTGAACACCACCAATCAAACGGAAACAACAAACACCACCATCACTCAAATCATCAGCACCACCATTCCCACCATAATCACCACCGATGACTTTGACTCCAATGAAACAATCTCTACACTGCCTACTCCACTTCCTGAATGCACATCGAGCGTATCTGGAATTTTATATCCACATGAATCTGACTGCTCTTTATTCTACAACTGTGACCACGGAAGATTAGTTCTATTAAGTTGTGCCCAAGGACTCTATTTCGATGGGCCTCGTCAAGTCTGTGTGTGGCCTCACGAAACCAATTGTTCGAAATCAACATCACTTAATCCTTCTACGACAATTTCTTCCACTTCTACAATAAAACCCACAACAACATCAACTAACATCTCAGATTTATGTCCTACTGACAATTCAAACAATGGGACATTGTATCCACACGAATGTGTATGCAGAAAATTTTACGTCTGTACTAACGGACAACTTGTTTTGAATCAGTGTCCTGCTGGCTTGAATTTTGATTCCAAATTGAACATTTGTGATTGGCCAGAAAACGTCCAATGTCAGTCATCTTCATCGTCATTGTCTTCAACAACTGGTAAATTGTCAACGACAACATTGAGTAATCTAGTGGAAACCATAAAGCCCATAGAGCCTAATTCAACCGAGTCTGGTAATTTAATCGACCTACCAGCGGTGTCAAAATCTGAGTGCCCAGAAGATGGATCTGAACCCCTGCTTCCTCATGAAACTAATTGTCGGCTTTACTACGACTGTAAAGACGGTGAAAAATGGTTGAAGGAATGTTCATCTGGATTAGAATTCAATCCTACGCTTCAATTTTGCGATCGACCTGAACTCGCTGGATGCTCCAATTCGGAAAGCAATCAACAAACTACTGTCCGAAAAATTGAAACTTCTGAGGCAATAAATGAGACTTCTGAGTTAGTTGTTGAATCAACTACATCCAAAAGTGAAACTTCTGCATCAGATGCATGTTTAAGACCTTGTCCCGTGAATGATCCCATAGATTATACAGTTTTGGTTGAACATCAAAACTGTTCAAAGTTCTGCAAATGCAGCCATGGGATTCCCTACGTCTTAAACTGTCCACCAGGCCTCCAATTCAATTCATTGGAACAAACTTGTGATTATCCCGAGAGAGCTAATTGTAAAAGACAACCAGCTTATTAATTCTGCTGTTAAAAAGTATTTACAAATATGATCTCTTAGATTACATATAAGCTAACATTGCTATTGTAATTTATTGACTTGATTATTTATTTATCTAAATATATGATTGATGCATAAGTCTTTTGTATTATTTTTTTACCTCATAACCTTGATCTAAAAATGAAGAATTTATCTGAACGTAAAATACATTTTAAACAAATACAAGATTATTTTAAAACAATACAAGTTATTTCCATTAATAAGTAAGTAATTCCGTAGTATTTAATGTAAATAAATATTGCGTAGTTATTTAATACTTGAAATCGACTCTAATCTTGAATTAAAAATCATGTTATTAAATTTGGATCTTTGTAATACATTATAGTGATAAGATTTCTCCTTCGCTATTCAGATATTTCGTGATAGCCGACTGTCTATTTAGTCAGTTAGATTTTTGGACATCACATTGTCGATAAATATTTCTTTTAAGAAAGAATGATAAATTAATTCTTTCAATTTTCAATCAAATGTTGCGTTTTTGGGGTGAGAATTTTTTTATTTCATCATAATTATAATTAATAAGTAATTAAATAATTTTTTGTAGTAATCACCATAATTCTTGGAACTTCCGCATTGGAAAAATTTAACAGAGTTGATAACGGTTGTATCGGAATATGTCCTGGTGAAAACCTTCCTAATGCTGCTATACTTTTGGCGCACAGTAATTGCTCCAATTATTGTCACTGCAACCAAAAAAAAGCTATTGTCAAAAATTGCGATTCGAATTTGAGATTCAATTCTCGCGATGGAATTTGTGACCGTCCGGAAAAGGTTGAATGTCATGTCAGAGGAACAGACGACTTTGGTCTTGATAATTCAGCCGGAAGTGAATCGGAAGAAAATAATTTTATCATTATTTATTGCCTGATTTCTATTATTTGGCTGATTGGAATTGTTTTTATCATTATTTTTGGTTGTAATCACACTAAAAAATTTCGTTTTAACTTTTGGAGATCTAATTAACGAGTGTTGTTTTTATCTATCAGGAAATAATTATTATTTAAATTTAAATAATAAAAAAATTAAATACAAATAGATAAGATGCGTTTTATCAGTTGGTGATTTATCATTTTAGGTTGATAATATTTAAAATATAAAATAAAAATTAATTTTTTTTAGCCGAAAAAAAATTTTCTATTAAATTTTTTTTTTTTTTTTTTTTTTTTTTTTCAATATTTATTATGTAAATTTGTATAAAAAAATTGAATAAATAAATATTTCATCACCTCTAAAAAAATTTATTGACTAATTTTTTTCAATAAAAAGATTCTAAACTAGATAATTAGTTAAGTATAAATCATTGCAATTTTATAATGTAGATAAAAATTTTTTATCTTCATTTATCGATAAAATTTTTATCTTATTCTTTCGAGAATTTACAAACTTTTTTAATTTACAAAATCTTAACTAATTATTTAACTTGTTAAAAAAAAAAAAAATGAGCTTTTAGTAAATTTTTTTTTAAATATAAAATTAATTAGCTGTTACCTGCCCGCTTCGCTGGGCATTTTATAGAATTGTATTTTTAGATCTAAACTTGAAATTTAATTAGAGTATTGTTTTGACTTTACAAATTCCAAATTTCATCGAATTAGCATATACCTTTTATCCATGTAATTATTCCAGCTAATATTCATTGTAACTTTCAATGTGCAATCATTTTTAAGTTTGCGTGGCTTTTTTTCAAAAATGAATAATAATTGACGGGAAGAAAAAAATTTGAAATGAGAATTTGGAGTCTATAGGAGCTATAGCTTGGAAATTAAAATCATTTCTTCCTTCTCTTTTTTTTTTCTAGGTTTATTTTTACTAACATTTTTTAAACTCTTTTTGTTTTTTACAAGACGTTGAAGGGATTAACTTTGCATAGTTAGTATGGTATTTATTCTAATTATGTTTTATTTTATCGAATCTTAAAAATGAAAATTATGTAATTTTATTTAGAAAATCATTTATGATTTATTGAATAAAATTTTAATTTTGATGATACACGGAAAAAAGTAAACTGTACACAGAAAAAAAAATGTTCTTGAATCAAGTACATATTTTTGAAGAGCTCAATATTCTTGATTTGAGTAGAAAAATTCTTGATTTAAGAAAATTTTTCTTGATTTGAGGAAATTTTACTTAATTCAAGAATTTTTCGTCTTGATTCAAGACAATTGCCCTCTTCAAAATTATGTTCTTGGTTCAAGAATTTTTCTCTCAAATCAAGTTAATTTTTTTTTTCTGTGTAATAAATAACAGTCGATTTATAATAAGTAATGATCAACTGCTAAAAATTATAACTTCAAAGAGTAAAATCATGATTTTACTATTCACATTGTAATATTTATAATTTAAACCTTACAATTTACTCTTTATATGGAAGAAAATACTATTTCAAACAGTAGTATTCGCCATATAAATGTCTAAAATTTTTAAGTATAATAATTAAGAATTCAGACTTTAATATTTATCATTTCGTACCTAAAAAATGATGTTATGATATGTAAAAAGTATAGAATAAAGTTAGTAAATTTCTAATACAAGCAATGTCAATATTTACAAAGTAAAATGGTAAATTTTAAACTCAACGCTAAAAATCAAACTGTAATTATTGACTTGCTTAGACTGGTAAAATGTATATTTTAAAAGTATAATTTTTATTGTTTGAAATATTAAATTCTCCCAGAGTTAGACCCCCTTCTCTTTCATCTGAGTTCTCCTTCTCTTCATAATATGGACTATATGTTGAAATGGCAATTTTTACTGTTTGAAACTGTAATTTTTAAAGATAAAAGAGTCGTTATTTACTATAGTGACAACTACTAATTACTTATTTTGGATATTAAATTATAAATTGTGGCTTTTATACTTTCTACATTAAGTTCTGTAATATTTACATTTTTGCCACCCCGATGTCCGCTTTACTGTTTGAAACTATAAAAACTAACCGGAATCCGAGTGAATATTACAGTTTACTTTTTTCCGTGTATATAAATTAAATTAAATACCATAATAATTAATCAAACCTGGAGTTTTTTAATTATTTAAATTTGAAAACGCCACTTCAATTTGAAAATCAACTTCAATGAAGATCAAAAGTCAAGCGTTTGTCACTTGATCAAACTAAATAGTAATCTTAAATATTTAGTCATCAAAAATGAATGATAAAATATAAAAGATTAAAATAACTCAGCGGACATTCACTCTAATAGGCCTCTATATTAATTTAGGATAAATTCAGCACACGATAAAGATAATAAATCGCACGTATTAACACACCTTGAGCGATTAAAATGATTTGTCATGTTACCGCCCTATCAGTTACTTTTTATCAATAATCACTAATCAATCCTCGTATATAAAAAGAATTACAATTTTGTTTTATCCTCACATTAAATAGTTCTCTGATTGTTTCAATTAAAAATGTTTAAGCTTTGGGGTGAGTACTTAAATTCAATTTACTTTAAATTAAACATAAATCAAATAATTTATATTTTAGCGCTACTTGCGATCGTCGCTCTAAACGACATTGCATCGGCCTCAACAATCGAAAATTTCCAACTAAACCCACCGTTTGAATTATCAAAAAATATCGAGCAAATAGCGTACGATTGCTACGGCGAATGTCCAAACGATCAATTGACAAAAATTTTCCTTCTCGCTAATCGGGACAAAACAAAATACTGCAATTGCAAGTATGGAATTCCGTATTTACAAGAGTGTCGTTCAAATTTGATGTTTAGTCTCGAAGAAGGTGAATGCTTAGATCCAACGCTTATTAAATCAACAAACACCACCAATTTAACTAATTTGGTGCAATCACTTTGGGAAAGAACATCAGCGATGTTTGGTTCTAGAAGCAATTCATCCCAAGAAAGAGAAAACGACCTGAGATGTATTGGAGTATGTTCAAATGATATTGAGAACGTAGCAACCCTTTTACCTCACCAGGACTGTTCCAAATTCTGTCTATGCAAAAACGGCAATACAAATGTCAAAACTTGTTCGGAAAATTTGGAGTTTGATACTGAAGAAGGAGCTTGTGTCTCGCATGGAAAATCACAGTGTAAAAATTCAAACATCCAATCTAAACCATCTTATGATTGTGTTCGAAAATGCCCTCCAGTCGAGAATTTGACCGGTGCAATGTTAATAGCTCACGATGATTGTTTGAAATACTGTTTATGCAAAAAAAATGGTGCTGTGGTTGTCAAAAATTGCCCTAAGAATTACCATTTCAGTCCTGAACAAGGAACGTGTCTTAAACCAGAAGAAGCAAAATGCGATCGCTTAAACGGAACAGTTACCACTCTTGATGGATGCATTGGCAGTTGTTCAAATACAGAAGACCCTAATAAAGCCTGCTTCCTTGCCCACGAAGATTGTGACAAGTATTGCATCTGCAGAAATCTTAACATCACTGTAAGAAATTGCCCTCCTGGTTTGCACTTTCACCTAGAATCTCAAAAATGTACAAAGAAGGAAGTAGCTGGATGTGAACCGCCACCAAAAGGATGTATTATTGAATGTCCTACAGTGTTTATCGACAATGTAACTTGTTCAACACCTCACATTGACTGCGATAAATACTGCTTGTGTGTTGATGGTGGTCCGACTGAAAAACACTGCCCAGAAGGTCTTCACTTTAGTGTGGATGAGGGGATTTGTGTTGATCCTATAACTGCTGGGTGTAATACAACAACTCCACCAACAACAACAACAACAACAACAACAACTACGACAACTACAACTACGACTACTACAACAACTACAACACCAGCGCCAATACCCGAAGGTTGTTACCCATCAGAATGTGATCTTGATCCAAACAAAGCATGTCTTATCAAGCATTCAAATTGCTCGATGTATTGCAAATGTTATCAGGGAGAAATAACAATAGTTTATTGTCCAGAAGGATTACATTTCAGTTTAGATGAACTTGAATGTGTTAAACCTGAAATAGCTGGTTGTGAGAATCCAAAAAAAGATCCCTGTGATCATACATGCGGTCCGAATGGAAATTGCAAGTGGCCTACTGATGATTGCACGCAATATTGTCAGTGCAATTCCGGTGAGATGACTCTTGAAGATTGTCCAGACGGTTTAAATTTCAGTCCTACGATCGGTATGTGTGTAAGACCGGACATTGCTGGGTGTGACAATTCAACGATTACCACCACAACGACGACGACAACGACAACACCGGCACCGGCACCAGCAGAAGGTTGCAATAATCAATGTTACGTCGACGATGATCCCGACAGGATTTGTCTCGAGCCCAATGAAGACTGCACTAAATTCTGCGTTTGTCACAATGGAGTTACGACGGTAGACAACAACAACAACAACAACAACAACAACTACGACAACTACAACTACGACTACTACAACAACTACAACACCAGCGCCAATACCCGAAGGTTGTTACCCATCAGAATGTGATCTTGATCCAAACAAAGCATGTCTTATCAAGCATTCAAATTGCTCGATGTATTGCAAATGTTATCAGGGAGAAATAACAATAGTTTATTGTCCAGAAGGATTACATTTCAGTTTAGATGAACTTGAATGTGTTAAACCTGAAATAGCTGGTTGTGAGAATCCAAAAAAAGATCCCTGTGATCATACATGCGGTCCGAATGGAAATTGCAAGTGGCCTACTGATGATTGCACGCAATATTGTCAGTGCAATTCCGGTGAGATGACTCTTGAAGATTGTCCAGACGGTTTAAATTTCAGTCCTACGATCGGTATGTGTGTAAGACCGGACATTGCTGGGTGTGACAATTCAACGATTACCACCACAACGACGACGACAACGACAACACCGGCACCGGCACCAGCAGAAGGTTGCAATAATCAATGTTACGTCGACGATGATCCCGACAGGATTTGTCTCGAGCCCAATGAAGACTGCACTAAATTCTGCGTTTGTCACAATGGAGTTACGACGGTAGAGAATTGTCCCAAGGGCTTGCATTACAATCCAGAACTCATGATATGTATGGACCCAGCAATCGCAGGATGTGTACCCTATGATTGCATCGGCGAGTGTCCTTCTGATTACGACAACCCTGACGCAGCTTGTTTGCTGTCTCACGCCGACTGCACCAAATACTGCCACTGCATCCGCGGCAATCCTGTAGTCGAAAATTGCTACTCGGGTCTGCACTTCAGTTGGGACCTCGCGCGTTGCGATGACCCGTATGTAGTCAAGTGTGACCGGATTAATGGAACCGTTCCTTCTTCATCGACCTCCTGGTTACCTCACGGCAGAACGGATTATTTCAATCGCCATTTTTACGCTAAAGAAATCGACTCGGAAGATTGCGTTGGAAATTGTCCTTCGGAGGATATCTTTGATGTCGCTGTTGTTCTGCCGCATAAGGATCAGTTAAAATACTGCCATTGTATCAAGGGACGGACTTACGCTGAACTCTGTCCAGGAAATTCTCGGTTTAATATCGCAGAGGCTAAATGTGTCTATTGAAAATAATTATTAAAAATTTGGTTTTATAATTTTAAAGCTTTTAGAAATTTTATTGTTTTATTATTATTTAAGTTTTTAATATTAAATATTTTTATTCATTTATTCAAGTGTTGTATTTATATTTAATGTTTATTTAATACTTAATTATTTTCAACCTGTGGATTCAAATAAATCATATGTTACGTCATTCGTGATAAAATAAAATAAGTTTAATTAAATTTTGCGGTATATATAGACAGAAATCAATAATTGGAATCCTTTGTACGCGTATCAACACTATTATTGTTGTTTAATTAAAATAATCAATAAAATTAAAAATGAGACTTAGGTTAGCTAGTACTTGACAATATTTTTAGTTTTTTTTTAAATAAATTGAGTATGAAAAATTATTTTATTAATTTTTTCGAGCTTCTAAAAATGAATTTTTTTTGCTGTAATTTATTTTTTAAAATAAATTCATTAAAGAATACATAATTGAAAGGTCATTGACATATTTTTATTTTT
>JZSA01004190.1:0-11886 GCA_000956155.1 Cotesia vestalis | reverse complement strand
TGATAGTAAATATAACCATCCTGATAGTGACTGTTATCATCCTAATTGTAACTGTTACTAAAAAAAATGGTAACTGCTATCACAAAAAAATAATAGCACTAACCATCTTTGTATTGAAAAATGTTTTAATCATCCTAGATGATTGGAGCTTTAAATTTAGTATGATAACCCTTATCATTTAATTTTCTCCGTGTATAAAATATTCTTAAGTCTTTATTAATATTCTAAAGCAGAATCGAAATTTCTACAGGCGTGCTAATTTCTATTTACAAATCAATTTCCAATTTGAATTGATATCAAAACTAATTTATATTTGTGTCAAAATGTGAATTTCAATTTTAAATTCAATTTGAATCAGAATTTTTGTTACACGAGTAAGCTCGGACTGGGATTCGAACCCAGAACCTTCCGATGACATGTCGGCTAGTCTACCATTTGAGCTATCCGGTCTATACTATATTGTAGATAATTAAAATTTTAATTATCCATCTCTAGCCAAAAAACCTGCAATGGAACCATCAGGTACTTTAAATTTGAAGAAAGGCGACAAACTCTCCATTACATGTATGGTTTACGCATCAAAGCTGTTGTGACGTCCGTTATTTCATGCCACTGGTTTACCTTTAGAATTATTTGAGTAATTAGTTTGCTAAAGATTTAATCTGCGAACTTTCTGAAAATTTCAGTGTAAACTTTGTCAAACCACGAACTTTACAAAGGTGAAAACTTAAATAGAGAAGTACCTTTAATAACTTAGTTAAATTTGCGATATTAATAGTAATTATTAATTAAAATAATTAAATACTCACTACATCTTGTAATGTTGCTGTAATAGTACTGTCTCGGTCACAGTCCATAGGATTTTTTATTTTTTGTGACAGCAATTTTTTCGTAAATTCTTTAACTTCCGGAATTTCTTCAGGCTTGTTCTGTTTCAAGTTCATTTAATTAGAAAAATAATATTATCAATGCTTTTATAAAATAAAAATAATTATGATACTGAAATTGGGAGACATTGACAATTTTTAGAAATTTTTTTACTCCGTAATTAAAACAAGAAAAATTTATTTAAAAAATTCTATGTTTAGAATATTTGATACCTATTTTATATTATTTTAGCGTGCAATTCATACATGTTGAATAAAAAAAAAAAGATTTAATATTATTTGATCTTCCCATTTGACATGTTAATCAATAAGAAATATTAATGAAAATTTTTTTCTATCTTCATATTTTTTTTTTATTTATATTTAATTTCTTGGAGCAAGAGAGAAATTTTCTCAAAAGAAAATTTATTTCTATCAAGAACTAAATTTTTTGGAGCAAGAGGCTTAATTTTCTCAAAACAACAAGATTTTCTTAACTTAAATAAATTTTCTTGGATTAAGATACGTATTTCTTCAAGCAAGATAATTAATTTTGGTAGAATAAGTGAAATTTCTTGTCAAAAAAAAAATTTTTTTTCGCTCAAGAAAAGAATTAGGAAGAAAAATATTTTCTTGGCTCAAGTGAACCTTTTTTTTTATGTATTTTTAATCATTGAACCTAAATTTGAGTTCCAAGTTCTGAAACCAAGCCCGTTATCTATCAATGATAAAAAAATTTATTTTAAAATTAAAAAATCAGAAAAATTTAGTTTAAAATTAAAAAATCAGAAAAATGTTTTCTTGGTTCAAGTGAACCTTTTTTTTTTCTGTCTCTGTCAATTTAAATTTTATAAATAATTTACTAGAAAATTAATTTCTCCATTTGATTTCCGGCTAAGTCTTTTACTACTCCGTCGTGTTGTATCTAATTTATCCGGACTGTATAACTGATACGTAATTTTGCCATACTGTTTCTCTTCTAGAATAAGCATGTGCTCAATCAGCCGACATGTCCCCGACAATACGAAGTAGACGTAGTTCACCATACCTTTGCCGTCACCTAACAAAATCTGAAAATTAATTCATTAAAATTAATTAAAATCAACAAATTATAATCATTGATATAAAAAATTACTTCGTTGGCTTCAAAGTCCTTTATTTTACTCAAGATGCAGCATTCTCTGACAGTAGTGTCGTCCCAAGATTTGAAATAATTAAAATTAACCAACGCGTCTTGCAAAATTGTCCAGTTTTGCAGTAAAATATTTTTTAATAGTCGGTCAAAATCGGTTTTATGAAGACAGAACAAATCTACAGCCGCTAAAAATTTAATTTATTTGAAAATAAATTAAATAATTAAATAATTTTTTTTTTTTTTTTTTTTTTAACTAATATTAATATTATTTTTCATACTTTTTGTGATAATAGTTATTGACCGTGAAATTGAATGTAAAAGCGCTACTTCACCAAACATATCACCGGGCCCTAAAATTCCTGTATGTATTTCTTTCATATCTCCTTTTAATTTGAAAAAAAAAAAAAAAAACATTTTAAATTAACTATTGAAACATATTACAGTCTCAATTAAAAATATATACCAGTAATATAATCCTTCTCAATTTTACTCAACTCGACCTGTCCTTGAACAATAAAATACATAAATTCCGCGGGATGATTCTGTTTGACGATAACTCGTTGGGCGTTAAAACGCTTGTAGTAAACAACTCTGGCAATCAGTTGCCGCTCCTTATCCGGATACTTTTTAAACGCATTGAATTTTTTAATCAATTGGACTATATGAACTTTATCCTGTTTGCTTCTTATATTAGGAGATGTTAAAAGAACTGACCGGTCTTGGATGCTCAGAGACTTTTCATCTTTAAGAATTTCGTTGTCTTCTTTTTGCAACCAGTCTTTGTATTCAATAACTAGTCTCACGGCAGCTCTGAATAAATATTTTCCTTTTAGTTTTACCTAAAAAAAATTTTTTTTCAATTCTCCTTTTTTCAATAATTAAATTACTAGCAATTTTGCAGTCACTATTTAACTGCTGTGACTTGTGAATTATAAATAAATAAAATTTTGCTTTATTAAATAATGAATTTTATTAAATTGCACTGTACTTTCTTAACTAATGATGTTTTTAAAGATATAAGCTCATTCCAATGTTACACTCATCAAAAGCTTTCATTTGAGTACCCACACGCATTTTTAATATATTTTAAATATATACATATATATAATATATATAAATATATGAAAAATTGATGTGGGTACTCAAATGAAAGGTCTCGATGAATGTAACTCTAGGGTGAGCTTATTTCGTTAAAAATATCATCAGTAGACAAAATACAATGTCATTTCTTAATCATTGACATTTTTAAAGATATAAGCTCATCCCTATGTTACACTCATCAAAAGCTTTCATTTGAGTACCCACATGCATTTTGACATATTTTTCATGTATACATATATATAATATATATAAATATATGAAAAATTGATGTGGGTACTCAAATGAAAGGTCTCGATGAATGTAACTCTAGGATGAGCTTATATCGTTAAAAATATCATCAGTAGACAAAATACAATGTCATTTCTTAATCATTGACATTTTTAAAGATATAAGCTCATCCCTATGTTACACTCATCAAAAGCTTTCATTTGAGTACCCACATGCATTTTGAAGATAGCCCCATAAAATATAGACATTTTTTGTAGGAAATTTCCTAAGCTACAATTTTGGATTCTTATGAATTTTCTTAAAAGTCATTACTTTAGGAGTTATGATCATTTTTAGAGTGACTGAACAATGATTTAAAGCGACTAAAAAATGATTATTCATTTTTTAATATATGAGTAATGATTAAGTTACTATAACTTCTAAAATATTGAAGATTAGTCTATACTATGCTAACATTTGTTTTAGGAAATTTTCTGAGCTACAATTTTGGATTCTTATAATTTTTCCTAAAATTCATTATTTTAGGAGTTATGACCATTTTTAGAGTGACTAAATAATGACTATTCATTTTTTACTATGTGAGTATTGGTTAAATTACTATATCTCCTAAAATATTGAAGATAGCCCCATAAAATATAGACATTTTTTGTAGGAAATTTCCTAAGCTACAATTTTGGATTCTTATGAATTTTCTTAAAAGTCATTACTTTAGGAGTTATGATCATTTTTAGAGTCACTTGATAATGAACACTGCTTAAGACACTGTATCTTCTAAAATACTGGAGATAGCCCCATGAAACAAAAACATTTTTTGTAGGAAATTTTCTAAGCTACAACTTTGGATTCTTACAATTTTTTCTAAAAGTCATTATTTTAGGAGTTATGACCATTTTTAGAGTGACTAAATAATGACTATTCATTTTTTACTATGTGAGTATTGGTTAAATTACTATATCTCCTAAAATATTGAAGATAGCCCCATAAAATATAGACATTTTTTGTAGGAAATTTCCTAAGCTACAATTTTGGATTCTTATGAATTTTCTTAAAAGTCATTACTTTAGGAGTTATGATCATTTTTAGAGTGACTGAACAATGATTTAAAGCGACTAAAAAATGATTATTCATTTTTTAATATATGAGTAATGATTAAGTTACTATAACTTCTAAAATATTGAAGATTAGTCTATACTATGCTAACATTTGTTTTAGGAAATTTTCTGAGCTACAATTTTGGATTCTTATAATTTTTCCTAAAATTCATTATTTTAGGAGTTATGACCATTTTTAGAGTGACTAAATAATGACTATTCATTTTTTACTATGTGAGTATTGGTTAAATTACTATATCTCCTAAAATATTGAAGATAGCCCCATAAAATATAGACATTTTTTGTAGGAAATTTCCTAAGCTACAATTTTGGATTCTTATGAATTTTCTTAAAAGTCATTACTTTAGGAGTTATGATCATTTTTAGAGTCACTTGATAATGAACACTGCTTAAGACACTGTATCTTCTAAAATACTGGAGATAGCCCCATGAAACAAAAACATTTTTTGTAGGAAATTTTCTAAGCTACAACTTTGGATTCTTACAATTTTTTCTAAAAGTCATTATTTTAGGAGTTATGACCATTTTTAGAGTGACTAAATAATGACTATTCATTTTTTACTATGTGAGTATTGGTTAAATTACTATATCTCCTAAAATATTGAAGATAGCCCCATAAAATATAGACATTTTTTGTAGGAAATTTCCTAAGCTACAATTTTGGATTCTTATGAATTTTCTTAAAAGTCATTACTTTAGGAGTTATGATCATTTTTAGAGTGACTGAACAATGATTTAAAGCGACTAAAAAATGATTATTCATTTTTTAATATATGAGTAATGATTAAGTTACTATAACTTCTAAAATATTGAAGATTAGTCTATACTATGCTAACATTTGTTTTAGGAAATTTTCTGAGCTACAATTTTGGATTCTTATAATTTTTCCTAAAATTCATTATTTTAGGAGTTATGACCATTTTTAGAGTGACTAAATAATGACTATTCATTTTTTACTATGTGAGTATTGGTTAAATTACTATATCTCCTAAAATATTGAAGATAGCCCCATAAAATATAGACATTTTTTGTAGGAAATTTCCTAAGCTACAATTTTGGATTCTTATGAATTTTCTTAAAAGTCATTACTTTAGGAGTTATGATCATTTTTACTTATATTTATTTAATGTGTACAAATACATTAAGAGTACAAAAAAAATAATTTATTACACATTTATCATGGCACTTCTTATTATGTAAAAAAAAATACTTAAATTCACAGCCAATTTTTCGTAAAATTAAAATTTAAAAAATTTCAGAAAGAAATTTAACTTTCCACAAAATTAAGCATTGCACGCATAACATCACCAGTCCAATTATTTTATACTGAGAAAAAACACTAACATCTAAATATTTTTCATCTTTTTTATTATTAATATTATTAATATTGTTATTATTATTCTTTTGAATTACAGAAAGAGTTTTCGAGGACTTTTTACGAAGCTCGGAGTGTTTTTCCTCGGTGAACTTCAACGCGCGGTCTATGGACTTGTTGAGACGTGAGTTGAGGAATTCTTTGACTCGAGGTGAGCGAGTGGCGTAGTACATTGTAAATCTGTAAATAATAATAATTATTATTGTTATTATTAATGTCTATTTTTTATTTTTTTATTTGCAGAATCGTGATTTATATTTTCATTAATATTTATATAACTTACTTGGTAATGTTGAATTTGAAGCGATCGTGGTAGCTGAGTGACGAGCGTAATAGCGGCATGTCGAGATTCAGCAGCTCCGTAAGATAGAGTAGACTTACTTCGTAAGAGCTACCAGGAAAATAATATTGCATACCAACGGTAATACATCTCATCATGTGCTCCCACTCGGGAGTTATATCACGCAAATTAGGTTTTACCCATTGGTTTAAATAATCTGCTGAAAGTTGTTTTATTTCTTCCAGCGTTCCGCCGCAGTAGTTGAATCTGTAAGAAGTAATATTCATTTATTTATTTTTTTTTTTTTTATTATCATTTTCCGGGAAAATATTACGAGGTTTTTTTTATTTAAAGAAAACTAATATCATACTGATAGACGAGTACATTAACTGTCAGTAAATTAATTAATTTCTTCATGTTATTATTTATTATTTTATAAATTTTTCATAAAAATTTTTAGGAAGAAAACTGAATTTGATTATGGTTAATTATTATTAAAAATTGAAATGAATTATTCTTAATAATTATTAGTTTAAGACTAAGTTTGTTTTATTTCAGAATTTATTTACTTGTTATTCTTTTTTTTTTAAAGAAAAACTATTGATGATCTCGTTCAAGTTTACTAAGCTCTTAGCAGATCTTGAATCAAAAACTAAAAGTGACTAAAGAATATCTATAAGAAAACAATGCAAGGTATACTAATCTAAGCTCAGTCCAGCTTAGAACTTAGTAAGCTCAAACGAGCCCAATATTTATTTATTTACTGCAAAAGATAGTTCACAAAATACAATGTCATTTCTTAATTATTGACATTTTTTGAGATATAAGCTCATCCCGATGCTACACTCATCAAGAGCTTTCATTTGAGTACCCACATGCATTTTCATATATTTTTCATATATACATATATACAATATATATAAATATATGAAAAATTGATGTGGGTATTCAAATGAAAGGTCTCCATGAATGTAATGTCCGGATGAGCTTATATCTTTAAAAATGTCAATAGTTCACAAGATACAAGGTTATTTCTTAATTATTGACATTTTTTAAGATATAAGCTCATCTCGACGTTACATTCATCAAGAGCTTTCATTCGAGTACCCATATCAATTTTTCATATATTTATATATATTATATATATGTATATATGAAAAATATATCAAAAATACATGTGGGTACTCAAATGAAAGGTTTCGATGAGTGTAATGTCGGGGTGAGCTTATATTGTTAAAAATGCCAATAATTCACAAGATACAAGGTCATTTCTTAATTATGTATCTAGAGATAGAACATTTTCAAATGCAGCCTAAATACTTTTCATCATAAATTGACTATTGGTGAGAATTATATAAAACCATGAAAAAGCACAACTTTAGGCCAAATTTAACCATAAAAACCCATGTTATTATATAAATACACTGGCCTTAAAATTTTGCTAATTCTCTTAATAATATAGATGAAATAAAAAATTTTCAGTTAACAATTGTTTTTTCTATTCAAGTCATAAAAAATGTCAAAATAAAATATTACACTCAATTTTAATTAAAGGGCCAAAATAAACATTCCTTAATAATTAATTATCCCTTTTTTATAAATGACTTGTTGATAAATAATTTATTAACTGTTAATAAATATTCATCAAATGATTTAATCTAAAAAAAAAAAAAATTTATCAACATTTAATACAGCTAATTAAATGTCAACAAATCCTTCCATCAGCACAAACAAAAAAAAAAAAGTAAAAACAAAAGCGATAAAACACTTACTCGTCCTCGATCCCGAGTAGATACCCGATCCCTCTCCAAACATGGCAGAAATCGTCCAGATCCTGATCAGTGGCTCCGTGGAGCCCGAAAGCCTCGGGATAAACAACGGCTAAGCAAACAAATCCACCTTGAGTTACCGCCATCTCACCTTGGTGCAATCCTTTGGGTCTCACAGCTCTTACAGTTCCTATTGAGAAAGGACACTGTCCTGACTTCGCTACCGGACACTCAGCTCGGAAATCTTGGAGCAAAATGTTCCGTGTTGGTGACCATGGGTTGTCTATTTTTCCCGCTTTGTCTATTTCTTCATTGGATATCGAGCTCAATTTATTGCGCACTATTGTGTGCATTCTCCTCACTGTTTGAATGTCGTTGTATGCTGGCGTGCCCTTGGTCCATGGATCGCTGGTAAACCAATTCCTTACTCTCGCTCCAGTCGACAGATACCTGCATTGATTTGAAGTTTTTTAAATAATTATATTTTTCTTTTTAATTTTCATTTTAGGAGTTATGATCATTTTTAGAGTCACTTGATAATGAACACTGCTTAAGACACTGTATCTTCTAAAATACTGGAGATAGCCCCATGAAACAAAAACATTTTTTGTAGGAAATTTTCTAAGCTACAACTTTGGATTCTTACAATTTTTTCTAAAAGTCATTATTTTAGGAGTTATGACCATTTTTAGAGTGACTAAATAATGACGATATTTGGCGCATTGTAAAGAAGAAAAACTTTTTCTGCGCTAAGTTTGTTAATTAAAAAAAATTATTACTTTATTTTATGGCTGAATTGTAAATATTTTATCGATTTTAATTTTTTAGTTTAACTTTTAGCGAATGAAATTATTAAATATTCTTAATTAATTTAATTGTTTTAAAAATAGTAATGTAAGTTAAGTTTTTAATATAAATGAGAGCTTTTATTTAATTAAATATTTAGTATATTAATGAAATAAATGATTTAACTTGTTTTAAAAGTGCTTAAATATCTTCATACCGAGCTTTATGAACTCGGAGTCAACATCCGTGCTGACCTAGCTGTTATTCAATAAGTAACCACTACCGTATTCCGAAACATATGTACACATGTTCGTGCTTAATATGCTTTTATCCAGATTTCACAGGATGAGAATATTTAAAAAAATTTTTGTAGCGTGTAATCTCTTATCAAAGAAACTTACCCAGTCCGATAGCGATAAGGACGGAGAGATATGACATAGATGCTAAAATGCACTGGAAGCAGATCAGATAAAATAATAAATGGTATTATTATCTATATTATTAAGAGAATTATAAAAGTCATTATTTTAGGAGTTATGACCAAGTTTAGAATAACCAAAGTTTTATTGCGACTAAATAATAATTATTTATTTTTCACTGTATGAGTGCTGGTTAAATTACTATAACTCCTAAAATATTGAAGATTAGTCTATACTATGCTAACATTTTTTTTAGAAAATTTTCTGAGCTACAATTTTGGATTCTTATAATTTTTCCTAAAATTCATTATTTTAGGAGTTATGACCATTTTTAGAGTGACTGAACAAAGATTTATAGCGACTAAAAAATGATTATTTATTTTTCACTGTATGACTGCTAGTTAAATTACTATAACTCCTAAAATATTGAAGATAAGTCTATACTTTGCTAACATTTTTTGTAGGAAATTTTCTAAGCTACAATTTTGTATTCTTACAATTTTTCTTAAAATTTATTATTTTAGGAGTTATGACCATTTTCCCGAACAACTAGTCAATAACGAGATATTCCATTAAAAAATTTTCTTCTTAAATAAAATAATAACAAAATTAAAAAAAACACACCTTTTAAACGCAGTGTAAGGTTCTGAGGACTTTCCAGTGACAATCATAGGCTTGAGTCCATCCTCAAAAGAAAAAAGGCCGAACAAAGTGAGCAATTGCGAGAAGTAAATCCCAAACATATTATCCCTGGCAAATTTCTGTCCTCTTCTGAATTTCTCGCGGTCTAACCAATCAGGGACTTGTTCCGCGGGTCTGCCACAGTCCCCATGGACCATCCAGCCTGTAGTAATCTTCAGCAAAGAGTCGGGAATATTAGGAAAACTCTCACGTGTCCACTTGCATATCAATTTTCTCCTTTCTTCATCTTTCATTTCTTCCCAATCATCGGGCAAATTAACATTTAATTGCTTAAAAAATTCCCTGATAACTCTGTCTTGTTCATCTGAGTTGATGTAATAATTTTTACCGCTAATTTTATCCCCGGAAAGTTGCGTAGTTTCAGTTTCGTTGGATAAATCATTAGATTGTTTTGTGTCGGCTAGCAATTCCCGGTCATTGCTCTCTGGGTGCTTCATTTTCTTCGTAATAAATAATAATTCACCTGTTTCTTCTTAAAATTCTTTTTTTAAAACTAAAAATTATTAATTTGTAACATTAAAATTTATTTAATTGACCAATCAAATTGATATCTTAATTAATTATAATTATAATTATCTTCTTTAAATATTTTTTGTATAAATTAATAAATTTTTTTAATTTTAAACTGTCAAATATTTGCACTTAAATTCATTTCTTCTTTTAAAATTACAATTATTCAAAAAATATAAAATATAAATGAATACAAGCCTGCTAAACTGTACTAAAACACATTTCGCGTGCAACTGCAACAATTCTAGACTTCCTGCTATTCATATACGCGATAAAACCCCTCCACTCGCTTAATATCACGTTTTGCAAGCCAAGACGATTAAGAATAGAAGAAACAACTTTTTTTACTTCAATTATTTTTCTCAATGCATTTATTTTTAATTATTATCATTTTTATGTTTTTATTTAAATTTGTGGTTTGCTAATTTATAAACAACTAATTTTTGTTTTAATTATTTTTTCACTAATTATCAACAAATGATTTATTTATTATATTTAGTGTCTCTCTATTGTCTGGAACTCAGCCGAATTTTTTAACCGTGATAAAAAATACATAAAAATAAATAACTTTGTGAAGATAATGATTTTGCAGATTTTTTTTTTTTTTACTTTTTTTATGATGAAAATACTTCTGACGTCATTTGGAATATTTTAAGTTTTTTTCTGATTAAATTAAGTTTGTTTAAAATCTATAATAATAAAATTTTTGTTTTTATGATTTAATACATGAAAGATTGTTAAAATTTTTTTTATTTGAATTTTGTTTTAAATCTTGATGAAGATCACATTTACGAATCAAAAAGTCGCTAAGATATAAATGTGTACTTAAAAAGACAATATAATCATTATTTACTATTTTATTGAATTATTTTTATTTAGAAAAAAAAATTTAATTTATTAGAGATAAAATCTTGAACGAAGGAAATTGTTTTAAAGAATAGCTTCCTACGTTAAGATAATTAGGATATATTTTTGAAATTGTAAAAAAAATATTAATTTTTCAGTTTGAAATTCTTAAATTATTTATTATCAAGCAACCTTGAAGTGACTGTGTGACTGCTGTGACTTGTGAACTATAAATAAATAAAATTTTGCTTTATTGAACAATGAGTTTTGTTAAATTGCACTGTACTTTCTGAACTAATGATGTTTTTAAAGATATAAGCTCATTCCGATGTTACACTCATCAAGAGCTTTCATTTGAGTACCCACATGCATTTTTGATATATTTTTCATATATACATATATATAATATATATAAATATATGAAAAATTGATGTGGGTACTCAAATGAAAGGTCTTGATGAGTGTAATCTCGGGATGAGCTTATATCTTTAAAAACGTCAGTAGTTCACTAGATACTAGGTCATTTCTTAATTATTGACATTTTTTAAGATATAAGCTCATTTAGATGTTACACTCATCAAGAGCTTTTATTCGAGTACCCACATGCAGTTTTGATATATTTTTTATATATACATATATATCAAATATATAAATATATAAAATATATGAAAAATTGATGTGGGTACTCAAATGAAAGGTTTTGATCAGTGTAACCTCGGGATGAGCTTATATCTTAAAAAATATTCATAATTCACAA
>JZSA01004188.1:0-10730 GCA_000956155.1 Cotesia vestalis | reverse complement strand
AAAAAAAAAAATAGTTCCGATACCTCAAGTTTTTCGTAAGTTATCGTGACCACAGACAAAAATGGATGGGATACATACAGACTAACTGACGTACATGGAAAATTTTTTTAATCGTTTCTTTTTTCCATTTAACAGAATAAAGGTTCGTTAATCATATAAATTGTGTTGACTAAAGTATTTTTCTGTATATATATGTACTCATGTCATCATATAAGTTCAAAATGAATGTGATAGAAGCTTTTGAAATTCGAAAGACTTCTCGACTTTCGTTAGTTGAAAGTAAAGACTTATGAGGCGTGCAATTAATTGGTAAATTATTATTAATGTTTGAATGATAAAATATATATTTTGAGAAATGAATAAGAAATGATAACACTTGATGTGTTATGCAGATGCATGAAGGAATGACACGGCACTAATATATAAAATATATGGAGCTACGTAAAATCTTCTTCTACCCTCGATTTATCCTGCCGTTACTATGTATACTCATAAATCACTTTACTGTTTTCATTCTACGTATAACACGGGTAGAATATGAAAGGGAGAAACACAGTTGATTCCCCATAAATTTTATCCAAAATATCCCGTAAGGGTGTGCAATGCTTCCAACATCAAAATTATTAATTACTATGACGAAATAAAATTGAATAATCTCTTAAATCACGAAGATAAATGATTTCTTTTATACACACAGATATATATTGAATAATAAATATTTATTTGAACAAACTTTAATAAGAAACTGTGAAGAATTATAGCGATGACAAAGTTTAATATATCCTAATCTCTATCAATTAATTTTACGTCTGGATACTAATAAATCTTGTTATGAAAAAAAATGAATTGAATTGTATCTGATCTACTAGGTAGAGGATAATTTGTTACTAACTTTGGGAAAAAATTTACAAATTCATGTCCAATCCTGAAACTTTCTGCTGTTGCGACATATAACACAGGTCCTTATTGGATTTTTTTAATTGATTCAATAATATAATAATCTACATGCTTTTCGAACAACTGATATAGAAACTCTTTTACAGAGTTCTTTGTCAACGGCCATATCATGCTGAAAAAACCAGTTCTCGTCCGATCACTGAAGTTAAGCAGCATTGAGCGTGGTTAGATGAACGAAATTGTCTTGATCGAGTGTTAACACCTCCTAAAACCACTTTAACAGCTTTTTTCAAATTGTGTCAAAATGACAATTTTGCTAAGACTCTGTTGTATTGTGAAGTTCCAGCATATTATACGTGGAGGGACAACAAATTTCATCGTAGGAAAAGAGGAGACGATGTTCCTAATTATTCAGATATTAAGAAAACTGATGCTTTAGGGAGAGTTTATACGGTACACCCAAATAATTTCGAATGCTACTGTCTCAGAATGCTACTTCATCAAATTCGCGGCCCTCAATATTTTCAATTTTTAAAAATTGTAGATAATGTTCAACATGAGACTTTCCATGCGGCATGTAAAGCACTCGGTTTGTTAGAAGACGACAAGCATTGGGAACATACAATGCAAGATGCTGCGATTTCCGAATCACCTGTTAAACTTAGAAATTTATTTGTCATTATATTAATATTTTGTCATGTCTCAGATCCGGTAGATTTGTGGTTAAAATTTCGAAACGTAATGTCAGAAGATATATTATATTCTTTTAGGCAAAGAAAAAATGATAGTGAATTTGACTTTAATGATGAAATTTTTAATAATGCATTAATTTTAATTGAAGATTCATTAAATTTGGTTGCAGGAAAAACTTTGAAAGATTTTAATTTTGAACCACCTACGGGAAACAATCCGATACGAGGTGTTTATACGAAAGAAAAAAGCTATAACATTAACGAGTTATTATTACATGTAAATCAGAACGAAAAAAATTTAACAGACGAACAAAAAGATGTATATGAAACCATTTTAAATAGTATTAATCAGAGAGCAGGTAAAGTTATATTTTAGATGCACCTGGAGGAACAGAAAAAACATTCTTATTAAATTTATTATTGGCAAAAGTTCGCGCTGATAAAAAAATTGCATTAGCTGTAGCATCTTCTGGAATCGCAGCAACATTATTACTTGGTGGAAAAACACCTCATTCATTGTTCCTACCATTAGATCTAAATAGAGATGAATTTCCAATTTGTAACGTCAGTAAACAAAGTGAACTAGCTAAAGTTTTCAAAATAATGTGACATCATCGTGTGGGATGAATGTACAATGGCAAACAAAAAAGCAATTGAAGCTGTTGATCGTTTGATGCTGGATCTGAGAAGCAATAAAAAATTGATGGGTGGTGTGACGGTACTACTTGCCGGTGATTTTCGACAAACATTACCGGTCGTGAAAAGAGGTACGAGGGCTGATGAAATTAAAGCGTGCTTAAAATCATCAATTATTTGGCCTAAAATTCATAAATTATCGCTAACGAAAAATATGAGGGCTTATTTATATGGGAAGAAAGATGTTGAAGATTTCTCTAAAACATTATTAGATATTGGCAATGGAAGAATACAGGAATTAAATAATTCGCATAGAAATACCTAAAAACATTGGAACATTAGTTTCAAGTTTAGATGAGCTGATTAAAAGTATTTATTCTGATATAAAAAATTTTAAAGATATTTCAAGTCAGTGGCTTAGTGAAAGAGCAATCCTAACATTAACGAATGAAAAAGCTTCAATTATTAACAACAAAATATTGAAAATGTTAGAAGTAAACGAAGAAGTGTATTCATCTATTGACAGCGTAGTTGCGGAAGATGATATTATAAATTTTCCGACAGAATTTTTGAATACACTAAATCCTCCAGGTTTGTCAAGTCATAAATTGATTCTCAAAGTAGGTGCTCCAATTATACTAATCAGAAATATAAACCTCCTCAATTGTGCAACGGAATAAGGCTTCAGATTATATCATTGCAGCGAAATATTATTGAAGCTAAGATTTTAACAGGTTGTGGAATGGGAGAAATAGTATTTATACCTCGAATACCAATTATTTCGTCGGAATATAATTTTGAATTTAAGCGTACTCAATATCCGGTCAAATTGTGCTACGTTATAACAATAAACAAGTCTCGAGGCCAAACTTTGAAAATAGCTGGATTAGACTTATCTTCTGATTGTTTCTCTCACGGTCAGTTTTATGTTGGGTGCTCTTGAGTGAGTGATTCTTCCAACTTATTTATTTATGCACCAGATGATGGTATGACCCGTAATTTAGTGTACAAAGAAGCATTGTCATAATCTTTTAATTTAATTATGTAATTATATAAATTAATTATAACTTTATTAGATTGTAAAATTGTAAATGAATTTTATAAATAGATGTATATTGAGAAAAAGGTATATTTAAAAAAAAATTAATAACAAATATAGAATTTTTTCAAGAATAGTTTGTTAATAACTAAACATAAATTTCAATTTCAGCCCAGCGAAGCGGGCGGGGAACAGCTAGTGAAGTATAAATCTATTGATACAGTCGTAGAAGTTGATGATGCTGTCCATGATCCTGTCGAGTTCTTACATACACTCAATCCACCCGGAATACCATCTCATATTCTCAATCTTAAAATTGGAGCACCAATAATGTTACTGCGCAATTTGAATCCTCCAAAACTATGTAACGGTACCAGACTACAAGTGAAAAATTTACATAAAAATATTATTGAAGCTACAATTTTAATAGGTAAACATGAAGGATTAAATGAATCCAATGATTTGCACGCGGTAGGCTGCATTTGACGCAGTTTTTTCAGTCCCATGAAGGATCCTTAAGTTTAAATTTGAAACGGGATGAAACTGTTTTAATTGTTCTACTCGTTCTCCTTGGTCACCCCTTTATTTATTCAGGGCACCACTGGATTTTTAGACACAGTATCTAGAAACAGGACCAGAGCATGGAGTAATTCTACAGAGAGATTTCTAGAAAAGAAACAAAAATTACCAAAGAAATTCATTTTCATAACATATTTTATTTAACCAACCCAATTACATCAATAAAACCCCTTGCAATTAATTAACACTTAAATCTAAGCCCTATTCCCGTTTATAAGACGGTTTCTATCATAGTTTCTTAGTCCCAACGATACCCTCATATGGAGCGATCATACCGCGGTTTCTAACTTATTCCCGTGTACCCGCCCCCTGGGAGTCTATACACGGTTTCCTATCATAGTGCTTAGTCCCGACGATACCCTCATATGGAGCGACCATACCGCGGTTTCTAAGTATGCCTAGGAAACAGAGGAGTATGCCATGAATCCCTAGGCAACACTGTAATTATTTTTCTCACACGCACACGCAATATAATTTTAATCCAAACACACGCACTAATATTCCCTTAATTTCACAAATTGAATTTTACAAGATTATTATTTGATTCCATTTTCTAAATTAAAATCTGATTAACTAATTTTTCCTTTATTCAATTTTCCATTCATTCCTAATTATTTCTAAATCCTAATCCCTAATTAAAATTCTTCACTAATTTACTGCCATGGTCTTAATAATACAACAATAAATATTTAATAACAAGAGGTCTTCCTATCTTGTAATTAAATCGGTACTTTACTTAAATTCGTATAGTATCATTTTATAATTTGTTTCTATCCGAATTTACTTTTGCCGAAATTTATAAATTTATTTTTATTCAATTTGTTTTAATTTTGTCCAAATTATTTTGTCAGCGTTTACGAATTTATTTATTTAATTAAGAACTTATTTTTATTGATTAAGAATATCTCAATTGATTTTATTTTATTTAAATTGATTGAATTATTTTTTTTTGTCTCTGAATAACTGAGTTTATTGTATTTCGACTAAATTACTTTATTTTACTTTCTTTGTGTTGCTTGAAACTTGGAATTTATTTTATTTTAGTTTTGGGGATTATATTTTACTTTACAATGCATTGAGATTTTAGTCTCAACCTTGCGTGTCCTCTACTCAGCGTTTTAGTGCGAGACAAGATGGCTGACGCTCTCCCAAACTTTTGTCAATTTTACTTCGGACGAAATTTACAAGAGATTTATTTTCTGTTTTTGTCTAAATGATTTTAACAATTATTTTCTGATTCTAATTTTTTACTTTTGTTTTATTTTACACAATTAAAATTTATTCCAAATTACCCGAGAAAAAATATTTATATATAATTATATATATTTATATATAAATTGCTTACATATGATTATATATGAAAAATGGCCAAACATAATCATTTATGATTATATATGAAAAATGGCCAAATATAATCATATATAATTACATACAACTATATATAATTATATATAACAATATTTAACTATATATTTATTATATATAATTAATTATTGGGTTAATTTTATGGATAGAGTATTTAATATGGTCCTACGCAATTCTCTGCAACCAATTAAAATGCAAAAAAAAATCTCTAGACATAATTTTACGGCTATAACACAAGCGGTCACCCATCTAACTATTAACCCTGCTCAATGCTGCTTAACTTTGGTAATCTCCGTGCGTCTTGAAGTTTCTGTCTGCTGTGCTGCTGCCTGATGATTCTATGATCTACATAATGTATCATATGAGTTTATCATAAATATAATATAAAAATTAATTTTATAATATATTTGGATAGTTATAATTCATAATTTATTTATTTTACCGAATCTCATTATAATGTTACGTCCCGGTTACCTCACGGGCTTGTGAGTAACCAGTAGAACGACTAGAGCTGGAGATAAAGATGTTATGACCTCCAGAGTCGTAAGTAGAGGTTCTCGAATTAACTCCGAAATAACTAACTTCGGTGAATTTAATTAACAAATGAGTTTACTTAATGATTAAAATACACTTTGAAAATATATGATTTGACAACTGCCGTGAAGTACGTGGTTATTAGCTTTTAAGGTCTCTCGACAAAGATTAATTATCGAGCGTATTAAGCCCTGATTAAAAAAAAGTATTGACCTATGCAACTGTATATCTATATTGTATGCATATATAGATATACAGTTTGCATTGGGCGAATTCGTTTGGATTCATTTACATTCATTTTCAATCTTTTTCAATACTTTTTTTTAATCAGGGAGTACGTAATTTTTAGATCAAGAAGAGCCTCGAACTACCCGTGCACCCTGCTTATATCTCCTCGTCTAAGGGCCGCTCCTTAGGAGGAGTAGGGTTGCGTATCAGGCCCCGAATGTCCTTATCTCTGGAGTAGATGCGTGTCGCGTTTCCGAGGTGTGATCGGAGGACCCGCGTGCTGACTCAACTCCAGAGTCCACGACACGCAGGCGTTCGTTATCAATTATTTATTTAGAACAATCTTCGAAAGTTCTTAAATATACCTATGTACTCAACGCTAGTTGTCTTACAATTTTTATAAGTCTAGATTTCCCATTAACATTCTTCGTGAGAAAACGTTAATGTAAGCTTAAAGATATTTTTGTTTACTCAGTTATTGACTGAGTTACTTTACTTATCAATTTCTATTTCCTGTGAACTATTATTTAATATTTAATGTTTAACATTCTTGGCTTATCATTTAACGTAATTATTTATAGGAAAAATTAATGTTTATGAAATTATTATATAATTTTTAGCGATTGAATTAGCGCGCGTATTTGCTATTAGAGACATCTGCGAACGCAGGTGGGGACGTAACAGTAATATAACACTTACTTAAATAATAAAATAAATAATGATTTTACTATTAGGTAGTAGCAGAGCAGACCAAAACATCTCATAAGAAATATAACAGATTTTGTATTTCAGAATTATTTAAACGTAATTATAAACATCATTTTACACTTTTTGTAATTACCAAAAAAAAATTGTTTTTCAAAGAAAAAATTTTTATATATGTTAATTATATATAATTATGTATACTTATACATCGTTATATATGGGATTACATATTCTTATATATGGGACTATATATAATTTTGCATGGCTGTATATTGCTCCATATATAGTTATATATAATTATATATGACCTCTTATACAACTCCATATATAATCATGTATAATGATATAGAATTACATATACTTATATACAATTGTATATGGAACTATACATAATCCTGCATGGATCTAACAGAATTAAATCCCTTGCTTCAAGAAATGCGTATCTTAAGTCAAGAAAATCTTCTTGTTTTGAAAAAATTTTGCCTCTCGCTCCGAATAATTAAGTATCTCGATAGAAGGAAATTTTCATCAATATTTATTGATTAATTAACATGTCAAATGGGAACATCAAATAATGTTGGATCATTTTTTTTAATTTAATATGTATAATTGTTCTGTAACAGTTTTGCCCTCTGTCCAATTGGCCCCTAATTAATTAATAAACAAAACGAGAAAGATTAACAACAACTAGAATAGTAATCACGCCGCCATCAGGTTTTTTTCCACGGTTCCTGGAACCGGTCCAGAGCTGAGAGTTTATCCAAGGCCAGAGAGAGTGGAGGAAGGTGCTGTTGAATGATAAAAATTTAATTAACAATCTGGTCAATATTTATTAACAATAAAAAATCAACAATTTCGCGACTCGATAACAATAACAATAATCACACTCACTCACTCACACTATGCACACTTAACAATATCCTTATTCCTGTTGTACCCCCGTCTGAGCGTCTATACAACGGTTTCTAAGTGACTTATTCTCGACGAGCCCTTTCCGGCGTCTACCCGTCGATTTTTATGATTATAACACGTACCCCTTTCGGCTTCTACACGTGATGGGCCCCTTTTCGGCGTATACCCCTATCAAAATTTACTAACCAACTTAACAATTCCCAACTAACTAAACCGTATTAATCACCTTGCACAGAGACCAATCGTATGCAAGAGATTGTTGACTCGGCTCACAGGAGTAACAGCCCAGTGACTAAACGTAGACCTAGATACCCCTGCAGCTTATTCACGCACTGCTACAGAACAACAGCCCAGTGACCAAATGTAGACCTAGATGTTCTGCAGCACACACTCATAACCCGCTCCAGCTACAGCAGTAACAGCCCAGTTACCAAACGTAGACCTAGATACTCGGCATCTCATTTATAACCCATAGCAACGTTACACACTGACACTACTAATTGACTTTTATTTTAATATTCATAATTATGAGAAATCCTAATAATTTAATTTAACTATAAAAACTTTCACCAAAATATTCAGTCATCAGTTATTAATTAAACAATATTTCCAAATTAATAAACTAATTTTGAAATAACTCCAAGCTAAAAATTCAATTCTATTTCCGATTAAAAATTCTTACATAATTTATTTCCGTGGTCTTATCAATACAACAATGAATATTTGATTCCAAGATGTCTTCGTATCTTGAATTAATAGATTAAAATATGACGACAGAGGTCTTAATAATCTGACGACATAATGTTTGTTGTATCCGAGATTTTACAAATTACTTTTGTACTGAATTAATTTAATCTCAATAAACAACTTTAGGAATTAAATTCAAAATTATTAATTTAAAATCAATTTTTCATACTATCCATTTGCTTAAGCAGCAATTATAATTCACGCGTTTTAACAATATATAAATTTTCAATAAAATCGATTAAATCACTAATAATAGTCTACGCGTTGTAATATAAATAAATTCACAATAATTTATTTTGTAATTTAAAATAAATTCAGTTAAAATAATCCTCAATATAAATTTCAATAAATTCTACGAAAAATGTTCAATCATAACAATCGACATGCTCAAATTAGGCGCTAGAACATTCGCTAGTTTGGTTGTTATGACCTTGGGTACTCGGATTTATTGCGATGTAAAATATCTACCGACGCTTGACCAAAAATTCGTGAGAAAAACACTTGTCAGTTTTTTTTCAAGTATAAAATTAATCGTTCGTTTTACCGAATTAATTAATTTTAAGAATTTATACAATTAACAAAACAATTTTAGATGTTAATTAAATTAATTTGATTAATTTTTAGTTAATTAAAATTTTCTCACTACGAATGTTAAAAAGAATTTACACCTCAAGGTCGACTGAATGACTCTCGGGTATAACTCCCCTTGAAAATCACTCAGTCCAAACTAACGAATGTTAATAATTATTAATTGATTGATTAAATAAATTTTATATAAATAATTTAGAAGAGGTGAAGTGAACTGAGTGCAAACCGCGGTCTACTTCCCGCCCACGGAGTAAGTTTGGTATTTGGTGAAAACTGCTCGATGATTACTTTCGTTTCCTAGGTCTTGATCTGGAATATTCGCTCGAGCTCCTGGTTTTTCTTGAAACTACTTAAGGAATCCAACTCGTTCAATGTCAACCGACAATAATTTTTTCCTAGAAGTACAGTACGCATTAGAAATTATGAAATATAAAAGATTAGACACAGTTAAATATATCGCTGCGTTCCAATATGCAACGCACGAAGAGATAATTACCTTGTTATTTTATTTTGCAACTGACTAAGTCGGCTGTCGAACCTCTTCTGTCCGGTGCACTCACCGGCTCTCGACGGGAGCCTCCCGTCACGTGTACTTGAGTCCCGTGTACTTACCCAAAATTTCCCTCTCTTAATTACTACTAAAGGTTCCGAAGACCGAGACGCGCCAGTGCTGCGTCGAACTGTAATTGATTTCCGATGACTTATCGATACAGGGTAGATTCACCCTGTTACAGCACGCTAAAATAGTATAAAATTTTTTTCTCAGCTGAAGTAGGTGGCACCGCTTCCCTAAAATATCTAGAAATCTTGATCAAATTTAAAAACTTATTGTATCAAGTATTTCTGATAATTTGAATTAGGAAAAAATTACTTCTACCAAGAATAGAATTTCAAGAAAAATTTATATTTCGGCCAACACAACTTCGTTCTTCCTTCCGGCACCCGAAAATTTTCTTGAGCCAAGAATTTTGTTCTTCAGTCAAGAAATTTTTATTTTTGTGCAGATTATATACAAGTACTGAGTTTTTGGACTAAAATCCATTTTTATGTTACTGAAACAAAATTCATGCTCCAAATTTTTTCTTCTCCGTATAAAAAAAAAAGTTTATTATTAATATGTAAGAATTCAATTTTTGGAAAATATCCACCTTTTGAGGATTCACATATGCAAAATAATTTATATTTGTAAAAGAAATTAAGCTTTTTCGTAATTAAATTTTTATCCATATAAAAAAATTTTAATTTTTTTCTTTTATATATATTGAGACAATGCAAATTGTCCACTTGATCAGCTGCGCGACATTCTCTTGAAAATCGTACTATCCTAATCGAACTCGGTCGATATGTAGGAGCCGTAAGGGGAAAGAAGGGGGAAAAACCGAATACCCGACGCACTGGAGCATCGACCGGCACTTCGACCTCGTCAGTCATAGTATATACAACACAATTATTTCATTACTAGGTATTTACTACGGACAAACAAGACACTAGCTGTCGATCCCTTACGTACTAATTATCCTTATATTAATATTATAAAACATATAATATCTAGGTATTCACTACCGATTCTCTGTATCTAGACACTAGCTGTCGATTCATTAATTTTAAGTGCATTACTGGTTTATAACTAAATTTATAATAATCAGTGTAATTATTATTGTTATTTTCTATTTGATTTATCTGACTATACTTGTTAATTGAATATACCAGTGTAAATAAGTATAATTATTACATAACAATCACCTGCCACCTCAAACTTGCGACCCAGAGGTCACCCAAGGTTTCCAAAACATTACTGGAATTTATGT
>JZSA01004184.1:0-25795 GCA_000956155.1 Cotesia vestalis | reverse complement strand
TTATAAGGAATGTAATCAAAATTTCTTCTTATTTTTGCCAAAAAGCGGAAATTTAAAAAAAAAATAATCAATTTTAAATTTTTAAAACTGTTTCGGTCTATGTGTATTTTTTTTTAGATAATTTAGTAAATTATTATATATTAATATATTATTTAATAATTTAAGCTTGTTTGTTCTATTCAGTATGTTATGATTGTATTTTCTTTCTAACATTGTTAAAAAAAATTAAATTTTATTAATAATAATTATAATAAATTATAAAATAAATAATAATAGAATTTGTTTTATAATAATATTTTGTAATGTTATTATAAATTATCACTGATAAAAGCGTTAATGTAGTTCAAGACGCTCGGCAGCGCGGCATTTCTACAGCGCTCGGCGCCTGGCGCGCTGTCATAAATAAATTAATTTTGTTTAAACTAATGGCGAGCAGTTAAATTTTATTCCGAAATTTTAAACTTGAATGGATAAAGTATGTGACCGATAAAAAAACAATGCATTTTTTGCTCGAGAAGTTAGTTAAATTTTCATTTGTTAACTAAAAAGTTAATTAACAGTACGGAAATAAATAAATAATTTTAAGTCGTGAATATAATCTTAAAATATACACATTTGACCATGGATCCTGAAAATTTCACAAATTTATCTCTTGCGGTTGATTTTTAATCCATTTTTTAATTAAAAGTGCTTAAAATTTTCATTATAAAAAAAAAAATTGTTAAAATCAAAATTTTGAAAAATCGTTTGGGGGATCAATTTTCCATCATAAGTCCTAATAAAAAATATATATAGATTAAATTTTTATAATCAAGTGGTAAATGGGGGGTCCACTTGATGTGATCTTGCTCAATAATAAACCTACATGAGCCTACATGAAACTATGTGAACCTACATGAGCCTACAGAACAATTTTCAATTATTTTTGATCGATATTATTCAATTTATAAATTAAATTTTTAAGTTCTTCTGTCAATAGCGTTTTAGTTACTATCTAAATTTATTTGCATTGTAGTATTCAATATTAGTATGAGTGTATTTTGTGAGGTTACATTGATCAATCAAACCAATTTTATAAATTGTTTTGTCCGAATTCATTTTGCCAAAATTTTATCAATTATTTTGTTTGACTTATTTTAAAAATGAAGAAATCATCAATCGCCTTATTTGATTTATCTTCGCCTAAATTATTACCATTGTCTCTGAGTAACTGAGGAAATTTTAGTTCAACTAAATGATTTTATTTTACTTTCTTTTGTGTTGCTCGAAAATCTAGAATTTATTTTATTTTGTTTTAGAACTGGGGATTATTGCACGACTCATGATGCGAAGCATCAGAGAGTGCTTTACGATCGGAAAATTTTTTTCGCCTCATTTCGGCAACTATTTTTATTATTATACATTCGTTAGTTTACAGAATCAAGATATTTTGCATACTATTGTCAAGATAATTTAATGGAGATTAATTTGACACTTCAAAAATTTATTTAGTGGAATAGAAATGGAAAAAAACGTCAAAATAGGTCAAAAAATTTTCCTGTCCGTCATGTATGAAACTCTGGAAACACTATAACTTGCAAAAAAATGCCTTAATTGACTTAAATTTTTTTTTTTTAATTCTTTGAAATAATTGTAGGTCAGGGAATGCGAATGGCTAGCTAATTCAGTGTCGTTTATGTATAATTAATAAAATAAAACAAAAAACCAGAAGACTGTATATCTATATATATCCATGTAAAATTAACATGGAACGTGATATATCTATATCTATAGATATTATGTACATTTTATTCCACCAGGGGCGCCTGTGCATCACTTTCCTAGTACAGCTGTTATTTTAAAAATTTTTTTTTCCTTTTATTTTGCACGACTCATGTATTTTTTTTTATATTTCATAATTAAATGAGCATTATGAGTCGTGCACTTTTGGATTTTCCAAACTTTATTTTACTTTACAACGCATTGAGATTTTAGTCTCGACCTTGTATATCCTCTACTCAGCGTTTTAGCGCGAGATAAGATGGCTGACTCTCTCCCAAACTTTTGTCGATTTCTTTCTCTGATGAAATTTACAAGTGATTTATTTTCTACTTTTAACTAAATAATTTTGAAAATTATTTCCTGATTCTAATTTTACTTTTGTTCTATTTTACAAAATCAAAATTTATTCCAAATCATTTGTTGGACTATTTCTCGATTTTAATTTTATTTTATTTTTGACGATTTTACTGAAACTTTTTACTGGAATATTATGATGATTTCAATCTTCACAAAATTAAACTGATTTTACTTAAACTCAATTACCAGAGAACAATTTTTCACCTGACACCGAAATCATGAATTAACAAATTGAAATAATTCCTAGTAAAATTAATTCAGACTCTGCCTACGTGTTTAATTCATAATCCGAAATAATTTCTGGCATTATCAATTAAATATTTAGTAATTCAATTCTGACTTGTTCTTAAATTCATTCTTAATTTTAGTCTAACTTTTATTCCGGACTTTTCTCTAAATATTTTACTAAAATTTATTCTGGAATCTTCTAGGCGTATTCTTAAATGTTTTACTTAATTTATTATTAAACATTTTGCTAAAACTAATGATTGTGACCGAAAGCGAAATGGCGATGACCGTCAGCTGACATAAGGACCTGGCTGATGCCGCACCACCGAGAATCTATTCAGACATACTATTTGTACCTGGAGTTTTCAATGAGAATGTTCACAATCCCTTGACGAGCTGCAACTTCTTGTCTCGATACTGGTACAAAAATCTTTCCTCGGTGAGGTATTCGGCTAGGTGGCAAAAAACTCCGGCCACCGCGTCGCATCGCGTACTCCTTGGCTATTATTTTACCTGTAACTGCGAATCGGCATTAGAATTTAAAACAATTTAAGATTAATTAAAGCAAGCTGACATGATGGCCTAGCAAGCATTAAATTAATAAAGTTTCACCGCTTCGTTCCACTTTGGTCGAGCAAAATAAAAATAATTACCTGAGTTGAAGAATTTTCGCGAGGTGTTTAGCTGGACTGTTCGGTCACAATGACTCTTCCAAAATTTATTTGTGCGTTTCTTTCTTCACTCTATCTTCCCCACTCTTTCTCTCTCGGCGCCGGCGCTTCCACCTCGGGGACTTACTCACTAGCTTAAAACTACTAGCGTGAGTACTTCAGAACACAGCGCCCTGGGGAATCAGTCGATAACTAACTACCACGGATCGGAGACCTTCTACGGATAAAGAAGGTTCCATGTACTCCGTTACAATGCAACCAAACAAATAAACAATTAAATTTTTCCTCTTTATAATATTAGTATAGATAACAGAAGAAAGACAAAAATTTTACAGATTTTTAACGCCTCCACAACTTCCTCTGAGGCTGATATTTGATACATTCTTGTTTGTTCTCAACAAAGCCTAAAAGTTTTCTCTCTAAATTTCATGTCTAGAAGAGTTAAAGTTCAAGATTTAGTTTTTTATGATTTTTTCTAACTATTAACGCCCCCGCTATACACTTCGGAGATTCAACAAGGATAAAAAAGTAAGCCTATCCATTAAGCCAATGTATCCCTTACATGGATGCAAAATTTCAATTCATTCGGATGTATAGTTTAATATTTCTAACGGAACAACCGTAAAAATCTTTATAGATTTATATATTAGTATAAATTACGATTGCTTAAAATGCCAAAAATCTTTAATCGATTAGCCACTGGTACATTTACCCTACGATAAAAGAAATGAAATGTAGAATAGGCGATGTCACGCTGAAAGCGTAGATAAGGAAGGGTTAACATTGTAATGCGTCAAATTTTCCGGCTATACTCATAAAGTATACCAAGTTTTCTTCACTAATTTACTTTCAAATTTCCCAATTTATTACCTATTTTCAACGATAATCATTAATATCATCGATATTGTTTTTTCAGATTAATAGTAATGGCACCATTAAACGTTGAGGTCTTACCATCATTATTAAGTGTTCATCTTGGTGGTAACGCCGAATTTACTTGCATCGTTAGCACGCATTCTCAAGCCGGTCAACACTTCATTACCTGGTTTAAAGACGGAAGACAACTCCCAGGCGCTGGTAGACAATCTGAAACATTGACACTTAATGGAATCAATCGAGAAGATAGAGGAATGTATCAGTGTGTTGTAAGAAGAGGAGATGACACTTCTCAAGCGTCGGCAGAACTTCAACTCGGAGGTTTGGGATATTTGTCAACTACCAAATAATTTACAATTGATTTAATACCAAAATGAAGTCGACGTGGTTGTGATCTGATTTGAATCGATATTAACGTGATTTTTGCGCGAAAGCACTAACATAAATGGCATAAATATGAGAGATAACATCATCCCTAACTTCCAATTCAGACAATGTAACAGTGCCAACTTTCTTAGGTCAGAAAAGCGAATTTTATAGAATGATAATTCCGATCTTCTTTTACTCAAATTGCTGAAAAACCAAATATTCTATAAAGTCTTTCCAAAATGGAAAATAAAATTTTTTTTAATAAATAGAAGTTCTATTGAATTTGTCAATAGGGAGTTTTACACGGAAAAAAAAAATCGTGATAAACACGAGTTTTTTATCGTCATTATCACAATCATATGTATAGCGACTGTTAACTAACGTTTGTATTCTATCACTATACGTATTGTGATTACCTTAAAACGTATGGTGCTAATAACTATACGTATCGTGATAATCATGATACACCGCTTGCAACGCCACTACTTTCCCATTACTTTTCGCCTGGATCGTGATAATTATGATACGTATAGTGATGAGAGCGATATTTTTTTCTCCGTGTAGTGGTGAAAAAATTATAATTATGCAAAATCAACAATTTCAGCAAATTTATCATTTTTTTAACATAAAAATTCTTTTTTACGCAAAAAGAAGAAATTCATCATCGCAGAATCAATTCCCATTTACCATTTTGATCTAGAACTACTTCAATATTCTTATCAAAATTTTTCCGGTTCGAGTAAATTTTTCTCTCTGTATATTGTCGATTGTTTATAATGATATACTCACAGAATCGCGGACAGTCGAAAATCGTTCCATTAAAAATCATGGTATAAAGTCATAAGAACTATTCTGATAAGGGTGATTGATTTTTCAATCGCTTGACACTTAGTTCATCGAATGCTTACTTCAGTGAAACACTTAACATTGTCTAACCTCAATATGTTGAGAGTAAAGCTTTACCTTAACCGCTTCGGATTATGGGATGTGAAGAAATTATATTGACGCTACATATTTTTATATGTGAGGTTTCGAAACAATACTGTACCTTAAAGATAACTCTTTTCAAAAGTTCAAATGAACAATCGTTCAAACTAATTATGTTATTGGTAATCGTAGTGACAATATGAAATCATTCATCCATTAATGCATTTTAACGTACAAACAATTTATAGACTATGGATACCTCTTAACCAATTTAAAGAATTATTTATTTCTTTTAGATGCTCCACCAGTTCTTTTATACTCTTTTATTGAACAAACACTTCAACCAGGACCGGCTGTATCGTTAAAATGCTCAGCAGCTGGAAATCCAACACCTCAAGTTACTTGGGCATTAGATGGATTTAATTTACCGATCATTACCAGGTAATTAAATTTAACACATATTTACATATCGGAGTAAACTGTTGTAGCCAATTACACTCTTTACTGATGTTCGAACTACTGCTAAAAAGCTTGCTTCACTAGAATGTTAAAAATCATATGTGCTAAAAGGAGAAAAATAATTTTACTGGAGAAATTAATTCTTGATCCCAGAAAATTATATTGAAGAATTTTACTGTCTTGAAACAAGACGAACAATTCTTTGATCGAGCTAATAAAAATTTTTTGAAATTATATAAAAATTTTTTGAAAACTACAAGACGCATTCCAATTTGTTACAACTTACTTGTTTCGTGCCCAGGCATTAATGATAGCGATTGTACTTTATGAAACAAAAAGCATATGGGGTATTCACGCCAAATCGACCACTTCAGAACCCGATCTCTTTAGATTTAGCTGACACTTTTCTATTCTTTTCTACCCTTTGAAAGACATTTTTAAGAATTTTTTCAAATTTTTTTATCCAACCCAAAAAGAGTTATGAATTTTTCAAAACATGGCTTTTTTATTTTCAAATAGTCATAACTTTTTTAGACATTGACCTTTGGGTACCTTTTTTTTTAATTTTTTTTTTTGAATAAACTTTTCAAATAAATACACAAAAGAAAAAAAATTTTTTTTTTTTATTTATTTATTTAAAGTCGCCTTGTAATTACAAGGTCATTGACGACCACTTTAACCAATTAACATGATAAGCAGTTTAACAATATGGAAAAATTTCGAAACATAACTATAAAGAATTAGGATAAACAATTAGACTTTTATATTTCTTTAATTAACTCGGCTTCTTTGAGAAACATTAAAGTACGACAACATCCACTTGTCGAATTGAGGCAGTCCTTGATGTTAATCGGGAGCTGAGTTTTGTTTCTGAAGATGGTGAGGCTTTGGCATGGAGTTAATATATGCTTAACTGATAGTTCCATATTACAGAAGTCGCAGGCTTTTTTGGGTTCTTTGATAATTAGGTAGGAATCTGTTACTTTAGCATGCCCAATGCGTAATCTTGATAGAATAGCTTTCTTTTTCTTGATCTCTATTTTTAATTCATCGCTTTGGTCAGTGTGAGCATTGTTTTTTTTGTATAAACGAAAAGCTTTCTTTTGGTCTAGGATTGCTTTTTTACACTCATCATTCCACCAATATACTTGTTTCTTTTTACCAGTGTTCTTAGTTTTTGGAATCACTAAATTTGCTGCTTCAAGGATTATAGATGAAAATTCTGCTGTTATGTCGTCGACGGGGGTTTCGACTCTATGATCAAGTTCGGAGAGCCTTTGGAGTAGTTCGTCTATTTTGGATTGGTAAAGATCCCAATCTGCTTTTTTAAATAGAAATTTTTCTGTGTGACCTGACGTAGTATATTCATCTGGAGTTAGAAGCTTAATGATTATAGGGAAATGGTCGCTATCGTGAGTATGGTCAAGTACAAATCATCTGACATCTGATGCTATCAGTTGTAACAAGTTTTCTTTTCTGTCCAATTGGCCCCTAATCAATTTATCAACAAACTAAAAATTTAACAATAAACTACAAAAATTATGAGGGCACCACCAGGTTTATTATCACGGATCCTGGAACCGGTCCAGAGCAGAGAAAACTTGTCTTAGGGTAGAGAGCGTGGAGGAAGGTGCTGTTGAATAATAAAAATTTAATTAACAATATATCGATATTTATTAACAATAAAATTTAACAAATGAAGCGCTCACTTACACACACTATAATCACTCAAAACTATAGCCTAACTAACGGCTAACCAGGACCAACTTAAAACTATAGCCTAACTAACGGCTAACCAGAACCTTCGAATTACTCTGCGCAAAGACTGCAGTGCAACAGAAATCGTCTAGCCTAACTAACGGCTAACCAGAACTATTTAATTACTCTGCACAAAGACTGCAGTGTGACAGAGATCGTTTAGCCTAACTAACGGCTAACCAGAACCTTCGAATTACTGTGTACAAAGACTGCAGTGTAACAGAGATCGTCTAGCCTAACTAACGGCTCACCAGAACCAACTTAACACTATTGACACTCTCTATCACGCATTACACATACCAATCTTCACACACATAATCCACGCTTGTAATGACTTTATTTATTTTTTAATTTAAAAATTGATAATAATTAAATTGATTTAAAATTACTTAATTGAATTATTTAATCATTAGCTTTAATTAACAACATTTCAAATTAACGACCAAATTCAAAATAACTTCAGCTAAATATTCAATTCTCAAATTCCGATTGCTAATTTATTTTTCGGATTTTCAGATTAAAATTCCTAACTAATATCCCTCATATCGGTTTTGCCCTTAGTATTCTCTATTAAATGTCGCAGCTGATCGATAGTGAGGACGTAGTTACCTGGTGAGTCTTGATTATTTACATTTTCCTTGACATTATTTCATGCAGCTTCGTAAGAATCTTCTTTTTTAGCTAATTTCCTTTTTTTGACTATATTTTTAGCTGTTTCTTGCTTGTTAGTTAACTTGGTATTCGCAATTGATGATTCTGAGGTGGTGGATTCAGTGTCGAATTCTGAATCTGTTACTATGTCTTGCATTTTTTCTTTGAGATCCAACGAAGAAATGGTCGAACATGTTGGTGGATGTGGTCTTTTTGGAAACTTTGGATCGTTTAACTTAGGAATAATAAATTATTCTTGCTTTTTAGATATTATCTGAGGGGGCTGAATTACTGAGTCTGGGGTAGAGGCTGGTACTTGGACGTTGTTCTGGGTTTGATTTCCTATTTGAACTTCCGATTCAGTCTGGAGCTGGAGTGTTGAACTGTTAGGAGCGACAGTTGGTGCTGCTTCTTTATTACACGCTTTTTATTAGCTTCACTTGTATGTATGTTTGTATGTTTGTATGTTTGTAACCGACTTCTTTGGGCGCGATTTTGACGCACTTTAAACGGCCAGATTTCGTTCAAACTTTGTAGATTTATCGAGGACCGATGACAATACACTAATTTGATCAAATTATTCCATTTTTCAATTTGAAAAATAAAATTTTTGTTAATTTATATAATTTTTATCTATAGTTGATAAGGCAGAAATTTTGTAAAATCCCAGATATATACAAAAACCTCATGTATGTATGAATGCTATTAAGACATACACTGTTATCATGAACAATAATGATTATGATGATAATTAAAAATATTCTTAAGTTAATAAATTTACATTTTTATTTAAACTTTATTACTTATATATTCTTCTAATATCGATCCTCATAGTAACGTTTTTGAAAAATAGAAATTTATCAACTACTCTTTTTTTCATGTAATTGTGTCAAAAAATGATATAAAAATCACAGTTCAACATTGTTCAATTTAATTATCAATAGTATATTTTGACTAGCAGTTACAAGCTAATTTTTCTTTTTCAATCAACGACACAAACTTATTTAGTAAATTTAGAATTAAACCAGCAAAATAAAAAAAAAACCTTTAATTTTTGAAAAACTTTCGAGATTATACTTTCATGTGTAGCAGTCTCTTCGATTAAAAGTATATTCAGTAAGTTTTATAATTTACATGACGGCAGACCGTATGACTTTCAAATTATCTACAAATAGATATCATGAAAAAAATTCGAAACAAGGTTTGATAAAACTTCAATATCAATCGTTAGAATTTTAATTAAATTGAAATAAGTAATTCTCACTAGTTATTGTATTTAAGTTTGTAAACCTTATAAGTTTAGAACCATTTGACCGATTCGAACGCAGTTTTCGACAATCCAAAGGGATTTTCAAAAAGTTTCTTTGTAGTTATTTGAATAAAAATTAAAAATTTTATGATTACAAAACTATTTTCAACACCGCAAATAAAATGAGAATCGGCTGATTCATTCGGTAGATGTCGCTATTTCATATTTTCACAAACTTTTTTCTAATACAGCTATAAGCAGAAAGTTTCAGGTGTAGTCTATAATGTCAACCTTACTCCAAATTTTCTCTTTGATTAATTTTGCTGATTATTTTCGTAAAATAATAAATATTTAGAGTGTCGACTTCAGCATTTACCACGATTTATAAAGAAATTTTCATTTATTACACATTGTAGTTAAAAAATATATCTTACTTTTCATCTGTCGCCAATTTTCTTCAATAACTGTCAATTTATCAATAACAAGCTTTTGGAAGTTGTCAAACTTTTTTGTTAAGTCGGATATTTCATCTCTCAAGTTAAATTGCAATTGACGAGTTGAATCTTCCTGTTTCTACGGAAAAAATATTATATTTCAGGAGAAAAATTTTTTACACTTACACTGATAGAAGGATTTCTTAGAATTTCAGAAGATTTCTTTGTATTTAAGAAATCATTTCTTAAACATCATATCTTAGCATTTAAAAAATATTTTTTAGTATTTGAGAAATATTTCTCAGTATTTATATTGGTTAGTATTTAAGAAATATTTCTTAAATACAAAGAAATATCCCATCATAAAGTTGAGATGAAATGTATGTGAAGCCAATTTATTCGTGATGTGATCCCTCGCAGTTTCGGAATAACTGTGAAATCACAGTGAATTCACAGTGAAATCGTCTTCACTGTAAATCCACTGTGGGTTCACGGTAATTTCATAGTGAATTCACAGTGATTTTGTGCCATTTCGTCACTATGGTTTAGTAGTGGTATCACTGTAGATTCATGGTAGTCTCACGGAGATAACACCGTGAGTTCACAATAGTTCCACAGTGAATTCATAGTAATTTCACTGTGAACTCATTGGGTACGGGGTAAGAAAATTGTATATGGTTTATATATAATTACATCTAATTTAAATATAATTATGTATAATGGTTTTTGTGATTATATAAAATCATGTATAATTATATATAACTATATATAATCATGTATAATTATATATAATTATACATGATTATATATAGTTATATATAATTATACATGATTTTATATAATCACAAAAACCATTATACATAATTATATTTAAATTAGATGTAATTATATATAAATCATATACAATTTTCTTACCCCGGACCCAATGAGTTCACAGTGGGTTCACAGTAAAATTACTATGAATTCACTGTGGAACTATTGTGAACTCACGGTGTTATCTCTGTGAGACTACCATGAATCTACAGTGATACCACTACTAAACCATAGTGACGAAATGGCACAAAATCACTGTGAATTTACTATGAAATTACCGTGAACCCACAGTGGATTTACAGTGAAGACGATTTCACTGTAAATTCACTGTGATTTCACAGTTATTCCGAAACTGCGAGGGTTAAACTTTTTTTTTTAATTTTCAAACCGCAATAATTTTTGAATAAATGAACCGATTTTCACGCGGTTAGAGGCATTCGACGCAGTTTTTTAAATTCTATGATTTACTTTCAAACATAAATTGATTAGACTGGAAATTTTGGTGTAATCCGAAAAAAACAATTTTTGTCGATTTTTTTCGTCAACGATAACTCACGAACGAATCAACCGATTTTGACCGGCTTGGTAGCGATCGACGTGGTTTTTTGATGTTAAGAGCTGATTAGTATTTAGAATTCATCGGTCAAACTATTTAAATGTTATTAAAAAAAAACCACATTTGAAAAAAATTTTTTTTATAGTTTTTTTTTGAGATTTCTGAAAATCTACCGGTTCGAATCGGTTTAAACCATATTCAAAATCTAAGTTCAGTCAAGCCCTTTCGATTGGCGTCACACACACACACACACACACACACATACGGGCATCATCGCGGGAATAGTCAGGGAAGCTTCCTAGGACCTCAAAACGTCAAGATCTGATGAGAACTCGATTTTCGAAAAACGGGGTGAAACCAATAACTTCCCGATTTTTGAAAATTTTCAATTTTCTTAGCGGGAAGTTAAAAATAGGAAATAAGTTTTAATGAATTTAAATTAAGAATAGTGTTAAAAATTTCAATAAATATAAATTAATAAGAGTGTGAATAAAAAATAAATTATTTCATTTTAAAAAAAGCGTGGGGTGCTTTTTAAGATATTATCAAAATGATAATCATATTACTCATATCTGTCAATAAAATATTTATAACTATTGACACCATGCACCCCACGTTTTTTTTTAAATGGAATTATTTTTTTTTTCACACTATTATTAATTTCTATTTATTGAAATTTTTAACACTATTCTTAATTTAAATTCATTAAAATTTATTTTCTATCTTTTTAGTTCCCCTCACAACCTTAGAGTCATTCTGGAAACACTCTGGAAACAGAGTGGAAATGGCTTCATTCTGTTTCCAGAGTGTTTCCAGAGCGTTTCCGGAGTGTGTTTGTTACATTTGTCCATCGTGTTTCTAGACTGAAACCATACTAGGTTCAGTCGTTAACCAAAATGGATATATAGTGAAACCATAATGAATACATTCTGAAAACAGAGTGTTTCCAGAGTAAATACATAATGATAATAGAGTATTTTCAGAGTGAATACGTACTGTAACCGATATGTTACCATAACGTGCCCAAAGTGGATACATTTTGTCATCTTAAAGTTCCCACAATGGTTACATACAAAACCCATTACGTAACCAGAGTGGATACATGTTGTTATCAAAATGTTCCCACAATAAGTACAGATAAGAACCATAATGTACCCAGAGTCAATAAATATAATGATATCTCAATCAATGTAAAGAGTGGGAGTACTTATGTTAGGTATTTAATTCAGATACTGAAAACAGGTTATACGCCCGATAAATATTATAACCCCATGATTAATAAGAAGTCATTATCTATTGCTGCGTGTAATTATATATAGTAACCCTTGTGGAAATTTTTCGGACTTTTTTCGGAAAAAGACTTCCAAAGACTTCCAAAGACTTTCTCAGAGTTCTTAAGAGTTTTTAGAGAAAAGTCCAAAAAATTTTCATAAGGGAACCCTGCTAGCCAGACATTTTCTATAAAAACGTGGACATCAGTACTTACAAACAATTTAACGCCAAAATTATGGTAATTTGTGTTTAATAACATTTTGAAGCAAAGTTAAAGAAAATCTACGTTAGTCATTTTCAGATAACTTAGCTAAAAGAACTTGTAGCTAATACTTTTTGTTAATTTAACGTTAAAAATTTTACTTCCTACTTATACTTGAATTGCATCGAAATTAGCTAAAATTTACTGCCAAATTGAATATTATATTTTAGATTTTAAGTCTTTCAGATTACTTGACTTCAAATTTCGTACACATAAAAAATGGTTTACTTGACTCGAGAAAATTTCTTTGAAGAAATTGATTATCTTGGGCTAAGAAAATAAATTCTTAAACTAAGAAAAATTTACTTAAACAAGAAAATTTTCTCGGTTCAAGAATTTTTTTATCTTGGCTCAAGATGCTCAATTTCTTCAAAGAAATTTTCTTGAGTCAAGATTTTTTTTCTTGGCTCAAGTAAACCTTTTTTTCTTTGTATCTAGATTCACGTTAAGTCATATTCAGAATGGCTATCAGAGAATACATAAATAGATGTAGCAAATTGTACATAAAAAGAAACCCTCGCGACCTTAGAGTCATTCTGGAAACACTTATAAAATACAGTTACAAAATTTCTATACAAGCAACGTCGCTATTTACAAAGTAAAATGGTAAATTTTAAACGCTAAAACTAACACTGTCGAAGATAGCCAGTAATACATGTGGTTAATGAAACTCCTAACGATAAGTTTCTCTGACGTTCGCATAGCGACGCGGTTGGGTTATAGCCTCGCGAGCGTTAGGTTCACTCTTCGAATCTCGGTTAGGGCGTTTTTTCTATATTTATTTATGAGGCAAGCGTAAAATTTAATTAAGATTAAAGGATGTGAATGTGATGTAAAACCTTATCCCTCCTCCACCTCCTTTGAAAAACTCTCAGAAATAGAAACGTAAAAATCAAAATAAAAAAAAAATAAAAAACAAATTATAAAAGGACAAATAAAGAAAAAATTTTGTATCAAATGTTTTTGAGATTGTTAATTTTTACTGATTTATTTATTCATTTTGGTACATTCTGGTTGTAGTGTGTATTCATTTTGGTTTTATTTTGAGTCCATTCAGCTTACATTCTGATTCCGTTATATACTCATTATGAGAATAGTATGTTTCCACTCAAGGTACATTATGGATTTAATATGAATTTATTCTGAATATAGTATGTATCTACTCAAGTTACATTCTGGATTCAGAATGTATTTACTATGGTTTTGATATGTATTCACTCTGGTTATGCTCTGGATACATAATGGACAAATGTAACAAACGCTCTCTGGAAACATTCTGGAATCTGTCTGGTTTTAGAAGAGTTTCAGACCGTTTACATAGTGGTTCCAGAATGATTCAAAAGCCGCGAGGGTCGCTTTTCTATAAAAAGCGTATTTTTTAGTTTTTTAAACTATTATTTATTTTCAAGGTTTAGTTGGCTGTTTTGATTAATTAAAGGACAGCTTCTTGCCAAATGTCCAACTTCTTTGCACAAAAAGCATTTGAACGAGTCACAGATAGGATAGATCCAGTAGTTGATGTCCTTATAATCGATTTGAAACTTTTCGGGGAGTTTTTTCTCATCAGTCGGAGATATATAAACCTGTCTTCTAAAACTCAAGATGTGAGTATACATGAGGTTGGTAGTACCAGCTCGTAAATAGGTTATTTGAGATTGAGGCTGAATTCCTATATTCTTAAGTTCTTGTTCAACTATATAATGAGGAATAGTTGGGCATACGTTTGAGAGTACGATTCTCTTGTTTTTGATGATAAGGATCTAATTGGCAATTTTTGGTTGTTTATTATTAGTTTGCTTTTTTTTCCACTAGTTCCTCTGCTAATTAAATGGACTCTAGATAAATACAAATTCGTTTCTGTGCAATTCTAGATATAAAACGAATGGCTGTAGGTTGAACGATAGTTGACAAGGCGTCTAAGTACGTCTCAATGTTTACATTATCTAGAGATTCGACGATTATTGCCTGCTCTCTTTTTGGGGAACTGTCTTTTGTTGTTATGTTGGCATAGTTAAGATTTCTTGAACTTAAGGGTCTTTGGGACTGTTGGGTCTGTTGCGAGCTCTTTGGGTTGTTGTTGAAGACATTGAGGTAAGAATTCTGCATGGTTACTTTTTGGAGTACCTCTCGGGTGAGGACTCGTTGGAATTATTATTAACTTTTTATATCCTTACTCACTGTTTTGTTTAATACACAGTAATTAAATAATTTGATTGGATTAATTGATTATTAATACGTAAAACGTTTGTAAATACTCAGAATATCAGATTGCTACAAGCGCCCTCCATCTATGACAAAAGAAAATTAAATATGATCAATTCTATAAAGTAATCGTTTTTTTAAGAGTTTACTCCTTAAGAATCGGTTTTTAATATAAGGCGCCCGGTATGAGAAAAATGTGAGAAGTAAAATCTACTGAACGAATGATCTCGTTACGTTTTTGGTGCGCAACTTTCTAATTTGGTGTGAGCAATGCAGCTAGATCGTGAGTAGTGTGTACCCTTACTTTGCCTATACTTGATAATGCTTTCTCTCACTCTTACTGATGGCAAAACATCTTATAGTGGGGGTACGCTCTACGCACGATCTGGCTGCACTGGTATTGAGAACTGACCAGTAAGCGTGGCTTAAAAAACATGGCTACGTATTGTGTGCAAGTAAAGAGTTACTGATATGTTTACATTAGATTAGTGTTGTGAATTTTATTTATTTATGTTTACTATCGAGGAAATATTTAACTGGGTCGGATCAAATCCAGCTCAGAAGAATATTAAAGATGCCGAGAGAATAATAGCAGCGGGTCATTTACTAAAATGTGGTAGAAATATTGAAAGTATAAACAGTGATGTTGTGACTTTTTCGGCATTGTGTTTACAAACATCTCATCTGAAAGAAAAACCTCGCGAAATTGAGGGATCAGTTTCAAAATCTGGAAAAATTTTAATTCTAAAATGCTCATGCAAGGCTGGCAAAGGAACACAATGTAAACATGTAGTAGCTGCTTTATTATATTGTTACCGGCAAGTAATTTTCTAACCTCAATTTTCACAGAGAAAAAGAAATTAATTATTCAATGTTATTAATTTTAATTTTAGGAAAGGAAATCAACTAGATGTTTTATCTGCGACTAATAAAAAATGCGAATGGAAAAAAAAGCAAGAAAAAATTGTTAAAGAATACAATTCAACACCAATTCTCCAACATGCTTGTTTTTCAAAGGTAAAACGTAAATATGTAAGTAGCCAAAATGTAACAGAAGACCCGGTAGCGGCGAATAATTCTTCAAGTCAGCAAGATGCCGATGAAGATCTTGATGATGTTTACGAAGGTGAAGTCTATGAAGAAGTTGTTTCTTCGAGTGTTTAAAACGCAAGTGTCCAGGATGGATCGACGTAAAAAAGCTTACTGAAGATGAAAAAAGGCTCATAGTTGAAAAAGTTCGGACTAGATTGAAAGACTCGGCGTTTTCTAAGCATTAGTAAAAATAATTGAATATATTAGTGTATTTTTATTGATTTGTGTTTATAAGCTTCAATATTAATATTTTTTGGATTATTTTGCAGCATTGGAAGGCATGAGTCTGTTGTAGTTGAGCGTAATCCAGAAGTTGACGTTACAGATTTAGAAAAGTAACAATTTAAAATGATATTTACGTTACAACGAAGCGAATTGTTGGAGAATATCCGAAGTTTAAAAATTGCTGATTTAAAGGAGTGTTATGTTGAAACTGTCAAAATGTTAAATTGCAATTGTGAAGAAGTTTGTGTAAAAACAAAATTATATTACTCCGAGTGGCATAAAGAAAGAAAATTTCGAATAACTGGATCAACTTGTTATGTTATATACTTACACATCAAATAGGAATCCTGATTGGCAGAAAAAATGTGATTCTTTTTTCTCTCCAAAAAACTTTCGAAGTGAATACACAGATTATGGGAAAAAAACTGAAGGGGAAGCTCGGGAATGTTTTAGAAAAGCTACCAATAAAATTATAGTTGAAACAGGATTGATAATATGTCAACAAAATCCGTGGCTGGCATACTCTCCTGATGGTGGGATTTTCAAAGATGGACAGCCGTCAGAATTATTGGAAATTAAATGTCCTTTCCAAGGCAAATCCAAAGATATCGGTACTGTTCTTAATTCTGTGGTAGGAAAATTTTTAATTCGAGATGGTGAAAACTTAAGCTTGAAGAAAAGACATGAGTATTATGGACAAGTGTAATTAGGAATGGCTGTTGTCAATGTTCAAAAAACGTCATTTGTGATATATTCATCGTTTGACAAACGAGCTAGCATTATGACTGTTAATTTTGATAGTGTATTTGTTGAAAAAATGTTGTCAGCTTTAAAAAACGCATTTTATCAGAGAATGCTACATTTTATTTGTACAATGAAAGATTCTGAAAATAATAACTAAATTGTTAGCCAAAGTTCATTATAATTTTAAGTAATATTAATAAACAGAAGAATTTTATAGATCAAAATATTGTTTATCAGTCTTAATTTTTATTAAACTGTTTTCTGAATATTATTTACAATTTGTTTTTTTATTATTGTTGCATAAATTTATCATCTTTCAGTATGGGCGAACTGAGATTGACTGTTGCACAGATAACAGTGAAAATATCTTCAATAATTGGTACCAGTTTCACCGACATTGTTTCACCAATCACAGCAAAGGTTTTGATTCTTTGATTTGATCTTTCAATATGCACTCGAGCTTTAGCAACTTGTGAGGTGAGGATGGCTTCACTTTGGGAAAATTGTTTCTTATCTCTTAAGAAAGGTGGTCTTATAAGTTTCCAATTTTTTCGAGCACAAAGCTCGTCTATTAAAAATCCTCGATCACACACAACTGCATAAGTTCTCTTTGGAGGGTCCATCGTTGTTCCCCAGTGATGTAATTGGGCTTCGAGCGACGTTGGATTCACAGGATCTGTTTCGTCATTTTCAGCAATATCACTGTCAGTTTTGCTGCAGTAGTGAGGTTTCAGCCTGTCCACGGAGACGTTTTTTTCTTCCCCGTTTATGTCCAGCTTGTAAAGCCTATCGGTGAGACGGCTGATGACTTTGTACGGGCCTTGGTAAGGTGGTTCGAGAGGAGCTTTTACGTGATCGCTGCGTAGCCAGACATGTGAACACGTTTCCAGGTCTTTAAGTATGAAGACTCTGGTCTTCGTGTGATGAGCCGTTGGTGTTGGGCGAATGCCGCGCATGAACTCTCTGTGCTTCTCTACGAAGATTTGTGGATCCGGTGGAAAGTCTGCTGCGACGAAAAATTCCCCTGGAATACTTAAGCACGTTCCATATAACATTTCAGCTGGAGTGGCCTGGATGTCTTCTTTAAACGACGTTGTGAGTCCTAGTTGGACAGTTGGTAGTATTTCAATCCAGGGCTTTGGTGAGCACATGACCGCTGCTTTAAGTGTGCGATGCATGCGTTCGACGATACCATTTGACTGGGGGTGGTATGCTGTTGTTCGGTTTTTTTCTGCACCCACTAGATTGGCCAGTGCCTTGAATAGTGCTGATTCAAATTGAGTTCCCTGGTCTGATGTGATCGTGATTGGAGATCCGAAACGGGCTATCCAGTGGTTGAAGAGTTCGGTTGCCACCGTATCAGCTGTCATGTCTTTGATGGGTACAGCTTCTGGCCATCTTGAGAAGCGATCGACCATGGTGAGGCAATATTGATAATCATTTACGTTTGGTAAAAAGATTATGTCGATGTGTATGTGGTTGAATCTCGAATCAGGTACATCAATGTGATTCGGTTGAAGACGTGTGTGTCAGTGTACTTTAGATTGCTGGCACAGCGTGCACTCACGTAACCATTGGGTAGCGTCTTTTAGAATGCCGGGCCAGACGATTTTTTCTTCGAGCAATCTAGATGTTGTTCTGCCACTGGGATGAGTCAGTTCGTGGATCTTGTTGAAGGCTACTCTGCGAAGTGATGCTGGAATGTACGGCTTCACTTGTCCAGAGGAGATGTTGCAGTAAATTTTAACGCCGTTTTCGACTTCGATTTCCTTTAGCAGCAACGACGTAGGATGTTGGATCATATCCTGTAATTCTGCGTCATTGAGCTGTTCGTTGGCGATCCTTTCGGGGCTGAGCACCGTTGGCATGTTGACTGTGTAGATGCGTGAAAGAGCGTCGGCGACTATGTTTTCCTCGCCTTTTACGTACTCGATGTCAGTTGAGTATTGAGAGATGTAATCTAGCTGTCTCAATTGGCGTTCTGATGCCTTGTCGTGCTTTTGCCTGAAGGCATAAGTGAGCGGCTTATGGTCCGTGTGAATGACGAAGTGTCGACAGTCGAGCAGCTGCTGGAAGTATTTTACAGCGGCAAAAATAGCGAGTAATTCGCGGTCGTAGGTGCTGTACCGTTGTTCTGTTGGGGTTAGTTTCCGTGAGAAGAATCCGATAGGTTCCCAGTTGTTGTTTATCTGCTGTTCCAGTTTGGCACCGATGGCTGTTGATGATGCATCGGTGGTGAGCGCGAGGCGCGCGTTTGGCGACGGATACGAAAGAAGAGTGACGTCTGCCAGTTTCTGTTTGCAGTCTTCAAAAGCTTTGTCAGCCTCAGGTGTCCAAGGAATTTTAGACTTGTCTTTTATAATTGAGCGTTTTAGGAAATTGTTGAGAGGTATTTGTGCGTGTGCAGCTTGTGGGACACATCGTCTGTAATAATTTACCATGCCGAGGAATCGTCTAAGCTCTTCGATGGTTTCTGGTTTTTTGTACTCAAGTATTGCTGAAACGCGTTCGTTAATTGGTGTGTAACCTTCTGCGCAGATGTAATATCCGAGAAAGTTGACTTCAGGCTTGCCGAATACACACTTGTCGTTGTTGATGCTGAGCGAAGGAGCTTTGAGGCGTTCAAAGACAGTCTCGAGGTGTTTGAGATGCTCTTCTTCGTCTTTTGACATGATGAGAATGTCATCTATGTACACGAAGACGAAGTCGAGGTCTGGCTGGGATGATTGAAACGATCGATCCAGAGTCAATCAAGAATTTCTTGTGAGTGTTTCGATCGTATACGTGAAGACGTATCTCTTGAGGCGGTAGTTTGGTTTCGCTGTCACCAACTGCCTCAACTGTTGACAGCGGAGCTAGTTTCCCATGTTTGTGGGGTTGACTGGTACGAATTTGCAGGGTTGTACGCATTTTCTTGAGTCAGTTCCCCAGCGGTTGTGATAGAAACAGTATCCATTGGGATTAGGTGTCGAGGACCTGCCCCTGGACTGCGATCTGCCGTGGCCTTGCTCAGCTCTGGATCTACGTTGGCTGAGGTTGTTGATCAGCAGAAGCTGCTGCTGCATCTGGAGTTGCATGTTGCTGATGTCCTGTTGAAGATTTTTTATTGTTAACTTAAGCTCTAGTACCTGTTGTTCGAGATGAGACTGGCCTGTGTGAGAGTGGTCTTTGTTGTGCACAGCGTAGACCGAGTTGCTGCCCATGTTGAGCACGAGGCGGTCTGCCAGATCCGCCAGGCCGTTGAGGTCATTGATGTGAGGTGAGACCAGGAGATATGGACGTATCCAGGCTGGAAGACGTTCTTTCCAGAGCTGGTGTAACGCGTCGTCGTGGATTGATCCTCTCGCCAGTTCACGCATTTCTCGAAGAAGCTGCGAGGGTTTTCTGTCACCGAGCGTCATGTCTCTCAGAAGCTTGAGAAGTTGTGTTTGTCTGGAATCAGAGAAACGGCTAAGTATAGCGTTTTTTATTGTAAGATACTTATCTCGTTGCGGTGGATTGCTGATTATGTCCCAGAGCTGATTTTGGATGTTAGGTGGAAGAGCCTTCAATGTCTGACTGTATTTCTGGTTGTCACTGGTGATGCGGTTCGCCAAGAAATCAGCTTCGGCGATGGCAAACCACATCTCGGGTCTGTCTGCGGTGAATTGTGGCAGGTTGAGGTTGACAGCGCACACGTGTTGTGAATCATCGGTTTGTGTGGCTTGTAATGAGCGTTGTTGTTGTATTTGTATGTTGTTGCTATTACCATCGTGACCACTGTTGCCTGCAGTTCCATGAGTCTGTATCACGATGTCTTGTCTGGACGTGCCACTCGTTGGATTAACCGGCGGGTTATTTGGTGGTATTTCAAGGTCAAGTAAAGAGCGATCAAGATTGTCTGCTGAGTTGTCGTTATCGTTTGGGAACATCGTGTCTTTTTTTGGAGGAGTTCGAAACATGTGCTTTTAGGTTACCGGCGTCACTTGATGTTATTACACAGGTTAACTTGCATAAATAAATCACGTCGGGGTCACCAATATGTAGTTGTTAAAATGTACTACACTATATGTTAAATAATAATAATTATATTTGCAAGACTAATTGACTGTTAATAATATTTATTCGCTTGTTGATTGAAGAAAAGGGTCTACTTTCTGATACATCTATAGACTCAATTACTTAACATTTTTTATAGGGAGGACGATCACTCATTAAGTGACATTGAAAGTTGAAAATTTTTACATCGATGATGAGTACAGTGATTTCATTCCCGGTATGAAATACTTTGTTTCAGTTCGAAGTAATGATGTTAATCGAGTACACTTCCAAAAACGGCTTGTTCTGTCTAACTTAAAAGAACTATACCAATGTTTCCGTGAAATAAACCCAACAGAGAAAATTGTATTTTCTAAATTCGCTTCTTTACGACCGAAACATTGTTTGTTAGCAGGAGCAAGTGGAACACACACCATCTGTGTATGTACGATCCATCAAAACTTTAAGTTAATCATGCTTCCCGGGTAAAAAACTTTATATATAACTATATATAATCATATATAATTATATATAATCATACACGATTATACATGGCATTGTATATAAGCTTATATATAATTATATATGACTATATATGGAGCAATATACAGACATGCAAAATTATATATAGTCCCATATATAATTATATATAAGTATATATAATTATATATAATCCCATAGATCCCATAGATCCCATATAATCTAAGACAGCAGCACAGCAGACAGAAACTTCAAGACTCACGGAGATCACCAAAGTTAAGCAGCATTGAGCAGGGTTAATAGTTGGAGGGGTGACCGCTTGTGTCATAGCTGTAAAATTATGTCTAGCGATTTTTTTTTGCATTTTAATTGGTTGCAGAGAATAGCGTAGGAACATATTAAATACTCTATCCATAAATTTAACCCAATAATTAATTAGATGTAATAAATATATAATTAAATATGGTTATATATAATTATATATAGTTTTATATAATTATATATAGTTATATATAACTATATATAATCATATAAGGCCAATTTCCATATATAATTATATATACCATTATATATAATTATATATAAAGTTTTTTACCCGGGTTGGTAATTATCAAATCAATTAATAACTATAAGTGTGTGAATTTTCTGTTTATTTTATAACTTTTTTTTTAGGTGCAAATCTTCATTCTTTTACAATAAATACAGAAAAGTCCATGAAACACTATAGTGATTGTTTGGACATGATAATTTGTGAGACTCCATCGGTGCAATGTTATTTGGGTGGATGTAACAACTGTCCAGGGGTAGATGAGTTGAGTTAAATCTTACTGACATGTTTTGAGAATCAGGAGATCGAGAATACTACGTATAAGTATTGGATATCAAAACCGAAAAGTAGCTTAGAAACTTTTATAAATCCTACAGAAAAATTTGTTGAAAACTTTTGTGGTGAATTAAAAGTTCTTTTACCTCACTCATTAATAGCTAAAGAACAAGCCAAGTTTTTGAAAATATTAAAAGAAACACTCAAACCAAATGAATTTGTCATCATTTATGATTTTGCAGAGAATTGTGAGTTCGTACTACAAAATGCAGCATCTGGTTTTCACTGGAATAATAACCAGGCTACAATTTTTCTAGTGTTTATGTACTATAAAGTAAATGACAAACTTGAACACAAAAGTTAAGTAATTATTTCAGACTGTAATAATCACGATACCGTAGCAGTTCATGTTTCCATCAAATTAATAATTGATTATGTAAGAAGTCTTCCGAAATGCTGTGATTAGATTTATTATTTTTTCGATGGGGCTCCTCGACAGTTCAAAAATTTTATAAATTTATATTATCATGAAGATGATTTTGATATTCTTGCTGAATAGCATTTTTTCACGACTGCCCATGGCAAAAGTCCGTGTGATGGGATTGCTGGCATCCTCAAACGGCTCGCAGTAAGAGCAAGTCTCCAACCCGCAGTCGATAAACAAATAACAACATCTATAGGACTTTTTGATTAGGCTTCTGATCCGAATAACTTGCCAAATATAATAGTCAAGTTTTCTACAGAAAAAGATTTTAATGCAGCATTAAATGATTTAAATAACAAATTTTTGAAAACAAAATCAATCACAGGAACTCAACAACTACATTGTATAATTCCGGACAAAAATGGTTGTTTGTATGTTAAAAAATTTTCAAATTCGAATTAACACAGGATTTGTAAAATATTTAAATGCCAGAGAGAAAATTAATAAATAATTTTTTGCACTGTTTTTGTAAATAATTGGATATTGACTGTATTAATCATTAAACTTAATCATTACATTCGTAAATTAAGTCTATAAATTGGAATATCATACCATAAAATAGTTGAATTACATTTTTTTAAAATTTTTTTTTTCTCGAAAAAAAGTTTCACTAAAATATATTTTCTGTTATAGGGAATTTTACTTAGAGTTTTAGTATTTTTCGGTGTGAAAATTAAAAATATTGGAATATATATTTAATTATTTGTCACCAGGTTTGTCATTGGCCAATACGTAACGGTACATGGAGATGTTATATCACATGTAAATATTAGTCAAGTTATGGTAGAAGATGGTGGTGAATATTCTTGCACAGCTGAAAATCGAGCTGGGAAAGTCACCCATGCAGCACGTCTGAATGTTTATGGTGCGTACATTAAAGAAAAAATATACCTACTTTTAAAATCGTAATTCACATCAAGAATCATGAAGTTATTGGTTTTACACTAGTTATTCAAAAATCGAATTCTCATCAGATCTCCATGTTTTAAGATTCTAGGAAGCTATTATTATTATTTTTACGAGGATTTCCTGATGTACACGCGCGAGCGTGGCTGTACGATAGATCGTCATTGGCTAAACGATCGTAGAGTTAGTACACTCTTGCCTTTTACAGAAACATATTTATTTTTTTGACATTCGTTAATTTACAGTTACAAATTTTTAAATTGAAAATATTATACTTTTCATTTAAATAAAATTAGTAAATGCAATTATTACTTATATGATTACTCAAAAAAATTAAAAGTTTACATTCTTTCTACAGTTATAGTGATTAGGTATTTTTTGTTCTTGCCTATAAGTCGTCTAGTTATATGTTGGTTAAATACAACCGATGGTAATTTATCATCTTCCCTAGTAAATCAAAACGTTAGCTTATTTATTTTTATATTCAATGTAATCTCATCTATACTTGACAACTAGTAAGCTGAATATTGTAAGTACCTCTTCGATTGCTGATTAGAATTCATTGAAAAGCACAGAGCGACTTTGAAAAGAATTATGGGGTAATGATAGTTTAGAATGTTTTTTCATATCTGAATTTTAGAAAAACAATTTACTAACTTAATAATTATTCTTTAATTTCAACATAGTTCCATTGCTCATTAAATATTTGTTAAACAGTAATGTCAAAGAACCAATTGTAACGGGTAATTTTTGAGTGTTTTTTTAAATAATCACTGAACGAATGAAACGATACTGCGACACAAACGCCCCCTTGCTCGAAATTTGCTCGCCAGAGTCCAGGGTCAAAAGAGAGTTGTCAACAATATACAATCCGAAAATAAAACCAAACAGAACTGAGTTAACTGTAAATAAACTATAAATAACTAAGTCTAAATAAATTCAAAATGTCAAAACAGGTTATGATAGAGATAAGATAACCATTTATTTATCAAAATCAATTAAATATGTTAAAGAAAAAGGTTACAAAATAAACAAACACACGTAGTACAATTTTAGGTTTTATCAAACCTCAAAAACTAAATCAAGATGAAGAACAATTTCAAATAATAATCTTCCGCCGGTAAGCGCACGCGTACCTTCCGTCAGTAATAACGAATCGATCAAAACTGGCCTTTACCAATTGAAATCCTCCCACACACACTCTCAATCGTTGTGAGCGTCAAAATCGGAGACTAGCCGTCACCCTTGGGCCTAAATCTCTACCCCGAGAGCGAGTGGAGAGTATTCTCCTCGCCCCCACCTACACGGCGTTAGATCACCTACTGGATTTTGACAGAAGGCCAAAATCCAGGGAAATTGAGTTTTCGGAGGTGCTCAAAAAGGTACTTACCAATGTTCTAGTCGAACCGAGGTAGGTCTCTTCCGAGAGTTGTTGATTGAAGAGTATTCCCAAAACAAAACTACACTTCCGAAGACTTGCTTTTTCCGATCGCTAATTTTCGCTTTTAACATTTTTCCAACAACTCACTTACAACGAACCGGAATAATCGTTTTTGCAATCTGTACAGTATTTACAAACTATTAATTTAATTGGCATTTCCCTCATTATCTATCCCTTCGCTTCGCCAAATTCTAAGTTTTTGGTTTTCGATAGACATTTATTTTATCATTTTAATCGGTCTTCTTTCATTCTCTATCCATTCATTACTTTTCCATACTAAATTTTGCTCGGGACTTAGAATATTTTCTCTCGTCGGAATTAATCTAATTTATTGTCCCAGGAATAATTGTTTGAATAATTTTAGTTCACTCACTAAATGTCTTGAACTATACATAATGCCATAATAAATTCGTGGAACATGAACTCTAATTTATTCAATTAATAGAATCTTCGAGAAAATTATTTAAACAATTAAACAAACTAACATAAGTTTTAATTAATTTCACAAAATTATTTTTCCATACTTAGAAATAACTTATTTCTTACGTTACAAAATTTTCTTCAACACAATCAATATTCACCTTGCACCTAAATAAAATTATAAACAAATGCGGTAACAATTTTAGTGGACATAAATAGTCATCAAATTTAAACTAAAATAATCTTAGATTGATCTTAGATATCAATAATTAATATTAAAAATTAATATATTTATATATAATATATATATATACATAT
>JZSA01004182.1:0-10320 GCA_000956155.1 Cotesia vestalis | reverse complement strand
GTGGAGAACCTTTTAAAATTGGAATTTTGAGTTCCGCTTTTAACAGGGGCTGTGTTTGGATATTTCCTGAGATATTTTGAGGGGAGAGGATTTATTCGATTTTCATAGAATTTTTCACAGCAGATTTAATTGGGCACTTCCGGCCAAATTTTGAATTTTTAGCGGAAATGCCTAAACTAAGCTTCTGCTAAAAAATTCTATGAAAATCGAATAAATCCTCTCCCCTCAGAATATCGCAGAAAATGCTCAAACACAGCTCCTGTTAAAAGCGGAACTCAAAATTCCAATTTTAAAAGGTCCTCCACGGAAGTTACATTTTGGCACACCCTAATACATACATATATAAACTTTTGAACCAAATGTATTTTCTGACTCAGCTCGTCGAGTTAAGTCGGAAAATAGCAATATTCTTTCAAAGTTCCGTCATGAGGACCAATGCAATAGTTAGATTTCTATGAAATCTACAAATCAATAAATATATATATAGGGGAAGGGGGGGGGCACAATGGGCCCCCTAAGAAAAAAATGTTGAAATCCTAAATGCTTTTTTCTGGTTTTACTTTTTTTTAGTCCCTTACCAAGTATTTGACCTTAATTTGCTCAGTTCATTAAAAAAAAAAAATTGAAAATGTGGGGCAAAATGGGCCCCGTTCAGAAAATTTTAATAATATGAGTTTTTCAGCTTGTTTTACTTTTCTTGGCCTTCTAGTGAGTTTATGATGTTAATTTTTTTGTGTCTGTCAAAATGAAAAAATTGAGAAAAGTGGGGTAAAACGGGACCCTAAAAAAAACTCAATATGTTTTTTACTTGTTTTGTGTTTTGAATTTTTAACTTTCCCCTAAAAATCTCAGATTTTCAAAAATCGGGAAGTTATTGTTTTCACCCCGTTTTGCAAAAATCGAGTTTTCATCAGATCTTGACGTTTGAAGGTCACAGGAAGCTTCCCTGACTACCCCCGCGATGTTGTCACTATGTCTGCATGTATGTATGTGTGTGTGTATCTTCAGGGTCTACCGTATTCCTCGTAATTTTTTTTTATGGACAGTATGAAAAGAGTTGATAGTGAAAATTCGGACTTTATAACAGCTAAATTTAAAGTTTTTTGTTCAATTCCTATTCAATGAATTCGGAAAAATCGAATTTTCGCGCCAAAACATTCAGTTTTTCAAATAGATTGCGCATGCTCATTCTGTAAAAGTCTGTACACATGCGCACGCATTATGTACTAGAACGCATGCGCCCAGCTGCGTAATCATATGGTTTGTTTATGTTTTCTTCATTTAGTAAATATTGGATAATCGAGCTCGTAAATAAAACTTCATTAATTCATAAAACTTTACTAATCTAAAAATTCAGGCAATATTAATGATTAATTATTGAATATGGTGCGCAAGTACAAAAAAAAAGTGGACGTCAGTCATGGAGTGAAATATCGATGGCAAAAGCTATCCAAGAAGTTGTAAACGGAACGATGGGGTTAAAAACTGCGGCTAAATCATACAATGTTCCTCGATCAACATTACAACGCCGAATTAAAGTTTTTAAAGTTAATTCTGATTTAGAATTAAGCATTGAAAAACGTAATCCTTTTAATGACTCTAAATTTTGAATTTACAGATTTTTTATGCAATTTTTATTTTATGTCAATTATTTAAAATTTTTTTTTTTAATTATAGGTTTAGGAAGCATCGAAACAGTTTTTAATCCGACTGTACAGTTATCAATTCGCTGAAGTGATGACACCCAAAAGTCCACCCAAAAGTACTGCTGATTCTGCGACAGATGATGAAAATTTTACAATGATCAGTAGTGACACAGAAAGTGAAACTGATCCTGGTATTAATATTGACGATGGTGAAAATGAGGCTCATAAGGATGCAACGACTGAGAATGAAACTTATATAACTACTGAGGATGACACTGATATAATTGACATTCAAATTGAAAAACCCGAAGAACCAGAGTTACAATCGTTAAGCCGTCGAATGAGCTCAATAACATTTATGGCTGATACAGCGGTAGAGTTAAATTTTGGAGCTGAGACGACTCAGAAATTCGAGTGTGAAAATGAAGAAGTCATCGCTCATTCTTCAAAAACCACGGCCGATGAATACCAGCAACAATTCTTAAAAGAAGGTATTGGTGATAGTGATGATTCAACAGATATCAGCGACGATAAAGGAGCTAAGAGGCGAAGAAAAGATAATTTTACAATTTCTCCCAACAGTATTCTTCCTTTAACCCAAAATAATGTCCAACGTAAATCAAAGCAGAGCAAAACAAAACATAATAGTACTGCTATTTTGACTAGTTCGTCGTATAGAAATACATTAGCTGAGCGAAAAGAAGAGTCAAAAAATAAACCAAGGCAGTGCCAAACAACGATTAAAGGGAAAGGATATATATATATATATATATATATACAATATATATATATATATAGGGAACAATATATATATATATATATATATATACAATATATATATATATATAGGGAACAATATATATATATATACATATATATACATTGATATTTCAGCTTTTTAACCATGTGCTTTTTCTTAATCAGTTTCATGAACTAAGTTGAAATATAATATTAAAATTTTTTTAAAGTTTTGTCATGAGGACTAATGCAATAGTTAAACATATATCAAATTTACTAAAAATGATCTTAAAATTAATAAATAAAAGGAAAAATGCACATTTTTTGTTACAACATAAAATGTAACAGATTAATTTTATGTTTACACTTATATTTTTTAAGGAATAACTATTCTATAAGGACATAATAATACATCGAAGAATTAAAATCCTGAGTTGAGCAGAATAAAAAACGAATATTTTTATTGTGTCATAATAATTAAAAATAAGTGTTTAATAATTATGTGAGGACATTATTTTAACTAATAATTTTTTTTCTAGTGACATAAATTATCTTCTGTACATTCATATTTTTGCAGAAATTATTTATAATATTTTAATTTTTTCAATCTAAAATTTTATACAAATAAGAGTTGAAATTATGTACATAATGGAAAATCGGAATCAAAATTGTTTACATAATGGGAATTCAGTATTAAAACTATCTCTCCCTATGCATAAGCATCTAATTTTATGTTCAGACATAAATTATTTATATTTTTATTGTGTCAGTACATAAAAAAAATTCACTCAAAAAATGTTTTTTTAAATTAAGAATTAATTCCTTTTTTTTTTATATTCCGCAAAAATATTTTCCGATTAAATAGTTAAACGAACGGGTGATTCATGTGATTGTTTCACTTGGTTACTCAATTCACAGTATAATAATTGCTGTTCATTTGTTTTTTTATCTCGTAATCATTAAGTAAATTTTTGTTTGTACATGCTTCAGTTTCGTCTGTAATCTTTATATATATTTTTATTCAGTGCATTTATAAACTAATATCTTTTATAAATATAAATATTATTAAAAAACATAAAAAAATTTATATAATTAATAATTTTATATATCTTTTTGAGTGTTTAATTAATTTGTATATCACATTGGTGTGAATTATTATTTTATTTATCGCAATGAGCTTAAATGATCATGTGAAGAAAAAAAAAAGTGCTATAAAAGTTGATGATCAATCAAAACAAAAACTCAAGGCTTTATTTACTGATGAGCGTAAAATTATTGATGGTTTTTCATTTAATATTAATAATTATATTTACAAAAATGGGAAACCTGTAGCGTAAGTACATAAAAAAATTTTTTTTTAACTTTCCGTTAAGAAAATCGAAGATTTTCAAAAATCGGGAAGTTATTGTTTTCACCCCGTTTTTCAAAAATCGAATTTTCATCAGATCTCGACGTTTTGAAGTCATAGAAAGCTTCCCTGACTATCCCCATGAGGATGTCACTATGTTTGTGTGACTACAAAGTAATTGTAGCGTCACTATCTGCAACTTTAACGATTCTTCTTTTGACCTCATTATAGGTATCTAGAATGTGAACATCGTCGTCGGCCAGATGATGGAGATATTTCATGTCCAGCAAAAACAACGATGGACTTGGAAGGAAACATCGATGCATTAACTAAGCCTCACAATCACCGTAAAAATGAGACTCTCAAGGAAGAAAGAGCCTTCCATAATGAATTAAAGAAAGCCTCTAGTCAATCGGGAGAGGATCTCAATAAAATTTTTAATTTAGAGCGCAGGTTTGAATTATTTATGGAATAATTTCATATGTTTAGCCATCGTTGAAGTTTTCAAGGAAGTACGAGCGCTAGGTGAGGTGGGGATAGGTATCGACCCTAGCACGGTAAGGGGAGAGCAGTAACCATGTAATTTTTCTCAATATATAGATATACATTTAACATTGGCTAATGGCGGTATTTACTTATCTTTTAATTAATACACTTTAATTAGTCAGGCAAGTGTAAATTTTTTTTGATTAAATTTATCACTAATATATTTACTTTCATCCATAAGTTTTTAAAAAATATTCACCGGCAGTTTTACGAGAAAAATACAGAAATGTATCAATGTTTGAAGGGTTACCCCATAAGACCAATGTTAAATTGCTCAACTTCAAAGTTAATTATTTATTTAAATAAACGGGCAATCTCCTTCAAATTTTCAGAATTTCTTTAGACAAATTTACATTTCATTAAAAAAAAAAAAAATCAAGCCTTCTATTAAAAGTTGTCTTGGTGCTCGTACTTCCTTCATTTCAAAGATTTGAAAAACGGCTTACCATGCAGGTCATGTTTGCAACTTTTTGCCAATTGAGAAGAAAATCTATATTGATAAGTTTTTTGCGCTCAGCGAACTCAAAAATCTAGTGATTATTTGAATAAAAAGTATTTTTTTAATTATTTGACTCCAATATCTTTTGAATGTATGGTTCGATTGCGATCTACTTTGCAACTTTCGACGTAATTTATCAATGGCAAAAATTGGCCTATCACAAAAAATAGACCTGAAAAAAACTTTTTAAGAAATCTTCGAAAAACACTTTTTTCAAAATTTTTCGTTATCGATACTTCTTGTAATGAAACAACTGATGTTGCCGATTTTAAAAATTCATAATATTTTTAACTTTAACTACGGATAACTTTTAAAAAAATTAATGTTTAGAAAAATCGAAAGAGACGTTTATCGTAGAGGGTTACATTTCCTAAGAAAAGATGTAACGCACTAGTTGATAAATTTCTTGTGAGACCAAATATATAATTCCACGATTAAAAAAATTTTTTTTTCCATGTTATTTTAATGGAAGATCGAAAATTGAGATCCGCGACCTCTATCAATATTAAGAGCTTCAATTTTTACGGGATCTTGACTTTGGGATTCTTTGACGATACTACATAACCATTGAACAAAAAAAAATTTTTCATGTTTTTATTTGTGTTTTTTATTTACCTCAATATAAATAATATTATTGTAAAATATTTTTTAAAAAATTTTATAAAATTATATTATTTAAATTTCTATAAAATTCTAGGAAATTTCTTGAATTTTTGGGATCTTCATAAAGTTTCATTGAATTTTTTAAAATTGCACAAAATTTTATTAAAATTTAAGAAATTTCACATTGCTATGAAGATCCTAAGGAATTTTCTGTATGAAAGTTTATACATTTTAATTAACTTAGATTAATTTATATAAATTTTATAAAATTTTATAGATTTTCACTAAATTATAAAAAGTTTCATGTAATTTTATCATTAAGTATGCGATCATTTAGATATACTTTTATATAATTGCTAAAAATTTTGTAAAAGACCAAGATTTAAAGTTTTTCAAATTTTATACAATTTCATGAAATTCGATTAATTTTTAAATAATTTCTATGCAGCTCGACTGCTCAATGAGAAAATCACATCAGCTCTTGTCTTAAAAATCTACGTCGATTGTTGTAAACTGTATCTGAACCGGTTTATTTGTTTGCGAAATAAAATAAAAGTAAAAATCGCAAAGATATTTTTTTAAAAATATCCCTTTAAATTATTAAGAAAATTTATATTTTGAGATCGAAGAGCTCGATAAGTTAGTATTAGATATACTTTTGAGCGATTTCAGTCTGATAGTAGTGGGTATTTGGTAGGATAGCCTCATAGTCCCTCGGTTGATATTTTGAGGTCATTATCAATCGATACAGAGTTTGAAATTTTATTTCATTTCTGGATCTCCAGTTTATCTATACGTTTGTCGATAGCGTGAAAGCGAGTCTGGGGAAAGCGCGCTAGCTACAGAGGTTCATCCACTGCGTTATGTTTTTTGCGATATCTGCGAACACTTCAGCCCTATAAAAAAATAGCTTGAAACTTTTTTTGTTTATTTTTTGATTCTCGACATTATTTTTTCAAATAAATTTCTTCGTTAAAATAGCAATTATTTTTATGTTAACAATTAATTTGTTTATAATAATAATTATTTACACCACTGCAGACCAAAATAACCATATTTTTCTTGTTCATTGACCTAAAACAATTTTGGTTAGAGCCTTGGACCTCAAAATGCATACGGGCTTCCTCTTCAGCCCAGGGACTCGAGGATCAAACATTTTTCGAATTTTACATTTTTTTTGGCATATTAATAAAAAATTTTTTTAAAAAATTTTATACAGAAAAACAGCAAGCAATCTAGCAATCGCCTTTTGTAATAAAAGATCGACCATGTGTCGATCAAGAAGCAAAATTCATCCGCCTTACCCTAAAAATTTGTCCCAGTATGCAAGTATTTTGAGTGAAGTTAAATGGGAAAATTATTTTTTGTATAAACATGGAATGCTTAATACGGAAAAAGTTGGATCCGGTAAAGATGTTTCCGTTATTTTTTATGATCCCGTTTTTATGGACAAGTTATTGAAAAATTCAGAGGTAAACAACTTGGAGTTTTGTTTTGATGCGACGTTCAATATTACTCCAAGTCGAATAAAATTACGGCAATTTTTAACGATTATGATTTACAAAGGAAACCATGTAAGTTCTACAATTTAATTAATAATTTAACTTTTTTATGATATTTTTGGCAATCTTCACGGTATTGTCTTCCCTTTGTCACTGGCGTCGATTCATAAATACACTACTCACAAAAATTAAAGGAATAAGAAAAAAATGAAAATTTTTTTTATATTTTTGACAGGCTGTCTTCCAGCGGAAAATGATCGTATGGCAAAAATAAAAAATATATTTTAAAGCCCCAAGAGTCTAGTTTTCAGATCTCGGGTCAAAAATTTTTTAGGAGTTACAGTTTTAACATGATCCAAAGAAATAGAGCAAAAAATAAATTTTCCAAATTTTTTATTTTTTTTTTCGCTTTACAGGTTCAGAAAAATTTTTTCAGGCAAAGCGACCTTATGGAACATATAGCTTGTTATGCAGCTTTAATTTCGTTTGTTATTTAGTTTCATACGACTATTTTTTGCGAAGATATCCGAGATTACACAAAAAAGGACGCTTATGTCTTTACCCGTCAATATCTCTGCAACCAATAATCGTACAACAAAAAAAAGACTTCCCAATAAAATCCCATTAAAAAATTTCAGAAAAAAAAATGTTATCGATGCACAATACAACGCCGGTTTGAAAATAGTTGAAAAAGTTACTTTTTCCCTTATTTTGGTTTTTTACACATGAATATACCCCTGAAAACGCTGTGAATTTTCAGATCGATCCATTGAGCATTGAATCATTTTTTCGTAACTTTTTTCCAAAACTACATACAAAAACAAAAAAATTAGGACATGTAAAATATATAACGTGTAAAAAAATAAAGTCACATTCCATTCAAATTTTCTGTTTATAAATCATTCAATAAAAAATGTTTTTAGCTACTGGGTTAGTGAAAATAAATTCAAACAAATTTCATTTTAAATTTATTGCCCTAAAATTTTTGAAAGTTCATGCGTTGCTCTAAAATGCATTGAATAACAATTTAATTTTTTTGTTTTTGCATGTAATTTTGGAAAACAAAATACGAAAAAATAATTCAATGCTTCGTTTAATTTTTAATGTAACTTTATTGAAAAATAATCAAATCTTATCGATGATTGTCACTTTGAATTTTTGTTTTTATTTTTTTTTCTCGGATTTTGAAGTTTTCTAAATTTGCAGAAAATTTTTCTAAGTGGTATAACAAATAAGAAAAATTAAAAAAAAAAATTATTTTTATTCATTTCTAAAAAAAAATAGAAAAAAAAAAGTACCACTTAGAAAATTTCAGAAAATTCGTAAAAAATACTGAAGTTTATTATAAAAAAAAAAATCAAAAATGTCAATCCTCCCGAAATTTTCGTTTTTTTTTAAATTAAAAAAAAAAACGTTGAATATGAATGTGAATCATTATTTTCATTTTTTTTTTCTAAAAAGTACATTTAAAAACAAAAATTAAAAAAAAAAAACATCCCAATAACTTTATTTTCAAAGAAGTTATGGTTATTTAACAAAAAAAAAGCTGTCTTTTTTAAATAACTCGTAACTTTTTTTTGGCTAGTTGAAAAAATTCTGAAAATTGTTTTCAATAGGGTAAAGAAAGATTTCAGAAAAATTGAAAAGGGTCGGGTTCAAAGTAGTCGATTTGGCATGGAATGCCCCATATAAATACATACATGTATAAACTTCTGAAGTAATGGTATTTTCTGAACGAGCTCGACGAACTGAGTCAGGAAATAAAAAAATTTTCAAAAAGTTGCGACATGAGGACAAATGCAATAGTTAAATTTCGATTAAATCTACTAAAAATGTGTACAATTTTGTTCCTGTTTCTTTTCTTACGATTACTCATAATTCTTTAATAATAAAAAATGTTACAGCTTTAAGACAAAAAAATATTTGAGTCTTTGAGTTACAATTTTCTTTTTATTTTATTTTCTGTTTTACTATTTTCTAACCGATTTACCGCTTGTCAAAAAGCACCTAGAGTTTTTAGTTTTTTTAATATTCGTTAATTTTTGTGAATATTGTAGTACACTGAAAAAAAAATTAACTTGAATGAAGAAAAAAAATTTTGAACCAAGAAAATAATTTTGAAGAGTTTCATTGTCTTGAATCAAGACGAAAAATTCTTGAATTAAATAGAATTTCTTAGTTAAAGAATTTTTTTACTCAAATCAAGAAGATAAAATTCTTCAAAATTATTTACTTGATTCAAGTAAATTTTTTTTTTCTGTGTAATAATAGTGCTGATTCTTATAGCTTGTTTTATTATCGAGTAAATTTTTACTGACAGTCGCATTATTCCATCACAGGCAATACCATTTATGTATGCACTCATGGAATCTAAGTCAACAACAGCTTACAAGAGTATTTTAAAATTTTTAAACACTTTGTTTCCGAAAATTCAAGAAAAAAATCCAATCATTCATTTAGATTTTGAGCTCGCAAGCAGGAATGCGATTCGAGAAGTCTTTCCCACGGCAACTATCCAGCCATGTTTGTTTCATTTTCTACAAGTAAGATACATTTTCAATTTATTTTTTAATTTATACACTCCAAAACCAATTGTGTTATTTAGTGAGTTATTTTAACACACATCAAGTGTGTACTGTGCTTTGACGGCATAAGCAAACTATAGAATTTTAACACACCATAAAACGTGTTAAAAGTGACTACAAAAAAATATAGTTCGTCTACGGCGTTAAATATGGAACACACGTTATGTGTGTTAAAACAACGCACTTAGGTTTTGCTGTGTACCCGGAAAGAAAATAATAGAACTTCTTCCTATGTAGAATGGTAACCATTACTATGTTACATGGTAACGGAAATTTTTTTGAGAACCGTGTATAAATTTTCTGATAAAAAACTTACAAATTGTGATAAAAATATGAACAATCACTCATTCGATGCGGAGTTAAATTCTGAGAATAATTTGATTGTTTTTTTATTTTTTTTGACAAAAATTTTAATTTCTTATTTACAAAAACCATAACCAAAATAAAAAATCTCACATTTTGTTAAATAATTCAATAACTATTGGTGATATAGTCCCATGGCTAAGCGGTACAACGCTTGTCATGCTTGCTTGGGACTGGTGAGGCGTGAGTTCGAGTCTCGGTGTTGAGCTGAAATTTAATTTTCAGTGAACATCGGTACTCGTAACTTACGCCGGGCTGTACAGGTTTGGGTTTTTCGATGGTTTCCCCAAGCCCTGTGCTACCGGTGGGGCACAGGTGAATGCGTGCAGTTTCCCCAAAGTCGGTCCATCGCCGCATTACTCTCCAGGCTGAAAAAAAGTATGTAATAACGCCAAACTCATTCAGCCAAACTTAATGTACCGATCAGCCTGGAGTCCCCATCCGATCTCGGCCGGACCCCCATCGAGACAGAAGTCTTGAAAAGCGGAAA
>JZSA01004180.1:0-13278 GCA_000956155.1 Cotesia vestalis | reverse complement strand
GCAATTGGTTTTTTTTTTTTTTTTTTTTTGCTTTAGTAACACGATATCATTCTTTCCTCTGTTCTTATTGCTTTTGTTGTAACTCGTATAGATTATTATGAAAATTCCCAAGACTTATCAAAACCCGGTGACAATAATGATGATGAAAACTGTCTGAGTGATACTGGAAATGAGATTGAATTAGATGATGATGGAAACATCGAAAATATTCAATTTTTTACTGCCGGTAGTAGTGCTGATGGTAGAGTTGATACTGGTGCTAGTACTAGTGCTGATAGCGGTGCTAGTACTAGTGCTGATAACGGTGCTAGTACTAGTGCTGATATTGGTACTATTGATTATGAATCAGAAAATGATGTTGATGAAATAGAAGAAGAATTGACGGAGGAAGAAAAGAAAGAAACAGAGAAGATGAGTAGCAAAGAACTTTTGCTATGGAAAATTAAAAAAGGTAAAGATAAATTATGTATTTAAGGTAGAACCCTCGCGACTTTCGTAGTCAAAAGTTTATGTTCGAGTGTATGGTACATATACTTGAGAGTCATTATTGATAAGCCTAAAATTGTTTGCTGTTTATGTACTTATTTTAGCCAATCACGAACGAGAAACTGATCGTTTGAAAAGTCTGGCAATACTGCATGAGCGTTAATATATTTTATAGTAGTTATACTGTAGTGTTTTGGACCAGCTGTAAACTAATCTCTGTTTTGATACATGCGTTTATTTATTTATATACATACATTAATTCGGAAATATAATTACAATGTCTGAAAAATTTTTGTCTAAAAAAAAATAATTGAGAGTATTGTTTTGTTTTTTCAGAAAAATCAGTATTTAAATTTTTTGTGTTGATGTATTAACAAAACTTGCGTTGTTGCCATAGCTTTATTAACGTATCTCTTCCTCGGCTAAAGTCTGGTAAATTTTTCATTACTTATTAATAAATATCTCTGAAACTGTGTGGTAATTGTCAATGAAATTATTTTTAAAAAATTGTTTAGTTGTTAGTTAACATTACTTTAGTTTTTTAAAAAGATCCTAAGAAAAGTTTCTGATATATAAAAATGTTTGTAGGTAAACTTTTCGATATCTCGTATACCGTAATGTATAAGAGCGTTCAAAACTCAAACTTTGAAATTAAATATCTCTGAAACTAGATGGTTAAAAATTTTCAAATTGCGCCAATCGATGCAAAATTATATGAACATTAATCTGCCAAAATTTTTAAAAAATCTTAAGAAAACGACTCTGGCGAGGGTACTACCTTAATACGAAATTACTTAGTTTATTGCGTTAGAAATACCATAAGGACTCACAATTCTCGTACGTCCCTATGGCGCCTAGGAACCATAAGGTTGTTAAAAAAAATTTTTGTTTTTCCATAAAAATCGATGTAAGAATGTTATAAAAGTGTAATACTGCAAAAGAAAAATTGTTTTATTAGAATTTTTTCTCAGTAAAAAAAAAAAATACTTTTCTAAGATTTTAATTGTTCGTCAGCATAATAATTTTAGAACATTATTACATAGATTCTCAAAAAATAATTTTTTTATACGCCTTTATGGTTCCCGAGTGGAGTACCGAAACATACACAGAAAGAAAAATTAATTGATTCAAGAAAATGTTTTAGAAAATTGTAAACAAAGCAAAATTCTTTTTGCTTCAAAACAACCCGGGAAAACATTTTTCACATCTACCTACATCTACGTTCATCTTATGCGCTATTTTTAGATTTCCGTAGATCGACTTAGATGTGCATTAATCTACGTACATCTCATTTTCCCTTTTGAAATTTAAAAAAAATACATTTATTCTGAAGTTTCAAGTTACGAATTTCAGTCAGTCGCTTAAAATGTCGTAACCTTTGTGACGTATTACAATTTATTGCGTAGATTTCAACCGACAACATATAATGTAAACAATTTCGGTGTAAAATTTGGACTCAGAGACTTTTACACCGTCGTGTAAGTGTGAAAAGTCGTTGTAAAATTTCGTCCGTGTGAAGTTTTGACTCGTGTAAATTTAACACGGTTTAATTTACTGCTTTACATAATTCCATGTTATTATATTTATAACTTTGCAAATTTAATAACTATTACTAGTAACCTTGCAGTCACTATGTGACTGCCGTGACTTATGATGTACAAATAAATTAAATTTTGCTTTATTAAATAATGACTTTTGTTAGATTGAACTGTACTTTTGTAACTATTGACATTTTCAAGATATAAGCTCATCCTGATGTTACACTCATCAAGACTTTTCGTTTGAGTACCCACATACATTTTTACATATTTTTCATATATACATATATATAAATATATGATGAGTTTAAAGTCGTGATGAGTTTAATATCGGGATGAGCTTACATCTTGAAAAATGTATGTAGTTGACGAGATATAAGGTCATTTCTTAATTATTGATATAAACTAATCCTGATGTTACAAACATCAAGAGCTTTCATTTTAGTACCCACATGCATTTTAATATATTTATCATATATAATATGTATAAATATATGAAAACTTGATGTGGGTACTAAAATGAAAGGTTTGGAAGAGTGTAAAATCGGGGTGAGCTTATATATTTAAAAATGTCAATAGTTCACAAAATTGAAATGTCATTTCTTAATTATCTATCTAGAAATAGAGCATTTTTTAATACAACCTAAGTACTTATCATCATAGATTGACTATTAGTGAGAATGATATTAAACCATGAAGAGGCACAACTCCAAGTCAAAACTTTTTCAACGATACCAAATTTAACAGTAAAAATTTTATTTTACTCCGTAAAACAGCATAATATAAAAAAAATATACTTTTAATTATTTATTTCTACATGTTTATATTTAAAATCTTATATCGTACAAGTCTATAACTAAACAATCAAATTAATTAATGAGAATTTTTCAGGAAATACATTTACACGTTTGGTGGTGTAAAATTTAGGATTCACACCGTTCAAATGTAACATTACACTTAGTGCGATTTTCACACCGTCCGTGTTCAAAATTTTTACACCGAATCATTTACACCACACCGACTCCAAAAAATTTTTTACAGTGTATATTTTGAAAAATGTCAATAGTTAAAAAATTACAGTGCAATTTAACAAAAGTAATTATTTAATAAAGCAAAATTCACTTATTAATAGTTCACAAGTCACGGCAGTCACATAGTGACTGCAAGGTTACTAGTAATAGTTATACAATTTGCAAAGTTATAAATAATAACACGGGATAGTGTTATTACATGTAAAACAGTAAATTACACTGTTTTAAATTTACTTTTTTGTACTTTTTGTCTTCATTACTACTCTGATAACCATAATATATCTTATTATTAGTTTTAACTGCGTCTTTACAACTGATCGGCGATGGAAATGCTTCTGATGTAACACCACCAGAAAATAATATGGATGTCGAAGCAAGTAATGGAAGTGTTGAAGTTAGTGAGGAAAATCTAATGGATGAAAGAATAATGGACAAGCACGGAATGAATGAAAGAAGTGAAGAAAATTTTTCTGGAATTAATGAAATCGGACATGAAGCATCACAATTGAATAGCAGTGGTAAAGTAAAATACATGGCTATTGATACGCAAAAAAGTCCTGATAAATCTACGGCGCATGAATGTAAGGGCCTTACATTCACATGGCGTGGATTTATCAGGACTTTTTTACGTGTGAATTGATACTTCTTAACGTAAAAAATTTAATCATATTAAGATATTATTATATCAATCTTATCAATCAATCTTAGATATTTTGTAATCAATTTCTTGAACAATTTTATTTTTCTAATTTATTAAAAAACTAGCGACCCGGTCCGCTTCGCTGAGCCTCAGTCAAAATGACTAAAGTTTTTGTTATAATTTTTTATTTTATTATAATGATCAATTAATTTTTAATTTCAATACAATAATAATATAGATAGATAGATAGATAGATAGATAGATAGATAGATAGATAGATAGATAGATAGATAGATAGATAGATAGATAGATAGATAGATAGATAGATAGATTAGATAGATAGATAGATAGATAGATTAGATAGATAGATAGATAGATAGATTAGATAGATAGATAGATAGATAGATTAGATAGATAGATAGATAGATAGATTAGATAGATAGATAGATAGATAGATTAGATAGATAGATAGATAGATAGATTAGATAGATAGATAGATAGATAGATTAGATAGATAGATAGATAGATAGATTAGATAGATAGATAGATAGATAGATTAGATAGATAGATAGATAGATAGATTAGATAGATAGATAGATAGATAGATTAGATAGATAGATAGATAGATAGATTAGATAGATAGATAGATAGATAGATTAGATAGATAGATAGATAGATAGATTAGATAGATAGATAGATAGATAGATTAGATAGATAGATAGATAGATAGATTAGATAGATAGATAGATAGATAGATTAGATAGATAGATAGATAGATAGATTAGATAGATAGATAGATAGATAGATTAGATAGATAGATAGATAGATAGATTAGATAGATAGATAGATAGATAGATTAGATAGATAGATAGATAGATAGATTAGATAGATAGATAGATAGATAGATTAGATAGATAGATAGATAGATAGATTAGATAGATAGATAGATAGATAGATTAGATAGATAGATAGATAGATAGATTAGATAGATAGATAGATAGATAGATTAGATAGATAGATAGATAGATAGATTAGATAGATAGATAGATAGATAGATTAGATAGATAGATAGATAGATAGATTAGATAGATAGATAGATAGATAGATTAGATAGATAGATAGATAGATAGATTAGATAGATAGATAGATAGATAGATTAGATAGATAGATAGATAGATAGATTAGATAGATAGATAGATAGATAGATTAGAATAGATAGATAGATAGATAGATAGATAGATAGATAGATAGATAGATAGATAGATAAATAGATAGATTAATAATCTAATATATATTAGGGTGCGATCAAAAATTTCGTCTAGGTATCCTTCAAAAGTAATTTAGGTAAAAGTTTAACTTAAACGAAATTTTGAAGTATCTTGATTTTTTTGGCGAATCTATCCGACTCATCATTCTATTTAGATTAACAATCTTTTACTCGATAGTATTTTGCGAATGAAATAATAAAAACTGTATTAATTTATGAAAAAAATTTCACGAAAATTATTTTTGTCAAGTTTAATAATTGTTACCCTGAATATATAGTTTCATGTAGTAAACAAATCATTCCATAAAAATTTGAGCTTTTAAATCTCTACCTCTGTTATTGTTTTAATTTTAAGATAATTAAAAATTCCAAAGCAACGGAGCACCTTCAAAATTTCGTAGAATTATTTTTGCAATCTTATGTATACGTAGATAATTTCATAAATGTACGTACAGATATCATTATTATATATACTGATATAAGGATTTGTTCATAGTTAATAAGCTTTATTTACAGTTAATAAATGATTTTTTAATATCATAGGATTTAATAAATATTTATTAACGGTTAATGAATATTTGTTGACTATTAACAAATATTTATTTAAAATAAAAAAAAAAAATAGAAATTTTGTTCTGACAATTTTTATATATAACTTAATAGCTGAAATACATGATAATAATTTAATTCACTAAACAAATTAACGTTTTTAAACTTTTAAAATAAATAAGATAATTATGAGCTGTAATAGAATTAGGTATTTAACAATAAAATTATGCAAAATTATGTGTAATGATAAATAACTTTTTTTACCTCGGTTGATTTTTTAAATTATATTTTTTCCAGAAAATAATATAATAACAGAAGAAGGACCAAAAATACTTCCTATAAAGCTGCAATTAACTAAAAAAGGAAGTTATATGGTGAAAAAACAGAGGAAGCCGAATAAAAAAAGAAGAGTTGCACAAGTAAAAAAAATAATAGACTCAAAAATAGTTGAAATAGTTAAAAGAAAAAAAAAGTAAAAGTAATAAATAAACGAAAATTGGAAAATGAGCAGAAAATAAGTTTTCATAGTGAAAGTGAAACAAAAGTTAATTTTATATTGTTCAAATAAATGTTATGTTACGTTCTCGGAAATTTTAAATTTATTTTTAATTTATTAAATTATTATTTCAATCAATTAATTATTATCAGAGGTATTTCGTAACGGAAATACCTCGAGATAAGAGATTTATGGAACGTTAACGCAGCCCAGTAGACTAAACAGTCTACGTTGTGGGTTTTGGACTGCGTTGATGTTCTCATAGGGTAACCTGAGATGCAACGTTGCTAAAATATCATTATAAAAAGAAAAAAAAAGTAAAAGTAATAAATAAACGAAAATTGGAAAATGAGCAGAAAATAAGTTTTCATAGTGAAAGTGAAACAAAAGTTAATTTTATATTGTTCAAATAAATGTTATGTTACGTTCTCGGAAATTTTAAATTTATTTTTAATTTATTAAATTATTATTTCAATCAATTAATTATTATCAGAGGTATTTCGTAACGGAAATACCTCGAGATAAGAGATTTATGGAACGTTAACGCAGCCCAGTAGACTAAACAGTCTACGTTGTGGGTTTTGGACTGCGTTGATGTTCTCATAGGGTAACCTGAGATGCAACGTTGCTAAAATATCATTATAAAAACCCATTGTAAAAATTATTAGACACATTCTGTCTTCAGACTTCATCTGAGTCAGTCAGTCCGAGGACTTAGCAGAGTCCGAGGCTGAACCTGTCAATTCCTTTCTAATAAACCAATTTAATTGTTAATCAATTAAAATGGGTACTTATTAAAAGCTCAACCCAGGGTTGAGAGCGCTTACCAGCGTTCCACCCTGGTTTCTTTACCTAGAGCGCTAGCCAGCGTTTAGGTATCCTTTCCTCAAAATATCCTAATTATTACCCCCAGGGTGTGAGCGCTTATTAGCTGTTCTCACCCTGGTGAAATCGCCCAGAGCGCTAGCCAGCGTTAAGGCATTCTATCAATCACCTACCTGAAGGCAGGTAAATTTAAAAGTATTATTAAAAAATCATAAATTATAATTAAAAAAGTACTTCGCGGAGAAATCAGTGACATGACCCACCTGGAGTCTATCGACTTTCTAATGAGGTCAAAATCTGGACTTAAATAAATTATTGAAATAAAATTAATTACACCCAAAATTTGGGAACGTAACAGTTATTATTTTTGAAGTTGTTAATTTTTTATTCTGGTTGATCATAACTTAAAATTACCTTTTTAAATACGGTGTTTGAATTTTCATTGTTTAATTTATAGTCTAGTCGAGAAGTGAGTACTTTGTGAAAAATCTTACCAAAACTCTTAAAAATATAACGATTGGAGCATTGGAATTAGAATTTAATTTTGAGAAATGCATATTTTTTAATTTATCGCCCATTAAAAATTTCATTTGTTGTAAACAAAAAACGAAGAGACAAAAAGGGAGTATCCGTTTTTTAGCTATAACTTCAAAAATATTGAAGATATCTGAAATTTGAAAAAAAATCCAAAAATAAGAGAAAATTTTAGTAAAATAAGTCTTCACTCCCGGAGTTGTAGCTCCATTATTTATAATTTTAATTTAACGTTGAAAGTTAGGCTCCGCGCGGCCATTTCGGTGCGTAGGCGTCCCCGCCAAGCAAAGTATGCAACACAAAAAAAATTTTTTATAACATTTAATATTAATTTAAAAATCTCAATAAACTATATATAGTGACATCTAAACACTTGAAGTAATATAGCCCCGTCTAAAAAAATTTTTAACTTGATTTTTGTTTAAGTTATTCAATTGTTAATTAACTCATGTTTCGTAGACTTGACTTTTGATAAAATCTCTCATAAAAGTTTAAAAAAAGTGTTTATAAATTTTTTTTCTTTTGGGAGCTTTTATTAAATAAATAATGAACAAGACCGCGTGGTAATAGTATTACACACCACTCGTCTTCGCCTCGGCCAACAATTTGGATCTTTTTTCAAATTTCTATTTTTGGATCTTATTTCAAATTTCAGATATCTTCAATATTTTTGAAGTGATAGCAAAAAAACGGATACTCCTTTTTTGTCTCTTCGTTTTTAGTTTATAACAAATTAAATTTTTAATAGCGGAGAAATTAAAAAATATGCATTTCTCAGAATTTAATTCTGAATCCAATGCACCAATCGTTATATTTTTAAGAGTTATGGTAAGATTTTTCACAAAAAAAATCACTTCTTGACTAGACTATTAAAGAGTGAAAGCGATATTTAATTAACACCGGTACCAGTGTTTCAATTTATTTTCAGTGTTAAAGCAGTGTTAATAAATTTTGCAGTACTAAAATATGAAAATTATAATATGTTCTGAGTATATATTTTTAAAAAAAATTTTTTAAGAACTACTAAAGTCAGGAAATAAATGTTGAAAATTTTTTCTCTGCGGGTGTAAAGCGTCAGCTTTAGCCCCGCTGCGCTAAACGAAGTAGCCGCATTTCGCCGCTTTCGAGGAAAAAAATAGTATACACACCGTGGACAGTAAATACAAAAAGCCTCAGATCACATGTTTAATAACCTCGGCTTCGTCTCAGCCAACAATTACCTGTGATCTAAAACATTTCTTACTTTACTGCCCTACCTGTGTAATGTACGATACTTTCTTCTAGATTCTCTTAAATTGTGATAAGTTTTAAGAAATCAAAATGATGACTCAATAAAAAAATTGAATATTATAAATTAATCAAACTTCAATTTTTTGGCATCCACCCAACATTCACACCTATTTAACACCGGTATTTTGACACCGCTTTGATAAAAAAATTAATCTTTATTATTTAAAATAACAACCTGTGAAGATAATTGAAATAAACACGTGGAGTAAAACTTATCAACTCGATGAAGTCGTTGGTGAATTTAAGAATCATCAAAAACTTTATTGGTAGTATTTTAGAGAAGAACCTATGGAAAAACAGACCTTGGAGTGAAAGTATCAACTTGGTAAGGTCTTTAGTGCATGTAGGGATGAGTAAAAAGTTAATCTTTATCATTTAAAATGAAAACCTATGGACGCGAAGACCTGGAGTGGAGGTATTAAGGGTAAGGTCGTAGGTCCATTAAGGGTTAATTAAGAACTCCACCGGTAGCATTTAAAATTGAAACCTATGGAGGCAAAGACCTGGAGTTGAGGTATTAATTCGGTAACGTCGTTGGTGCATTGAGGGTCGATTAAGAAATCCACTGGTAGTATTTAAAATAAAAACCTATGGAGGAAAAGACCTGGAGTGGAGGTATCAATTCAGTAAGGTTGTTGGTGGATTGAGGGTTGATTAAGAAATCCACCGGTAGCATTAAAACTTAAAACCTATGGAGGTAAAGACCTGGAGTGGAGGTATCAATTCAGTAAGGTCGTTGGTGGATTGAGGGTTGATTAAGAAATCCACCGGTAGCATTCAAAATTAAAACCTATGGAGGCAAAGATCTGGAGTGGAGGTATCAATTCGGTAAAGTCGTTGGTGCATTGAGGGTTGATTAAAAAATCCACCGGTAGTATTCAAAATAAAAACCTACGGAGGTAAGGACCTGGAGTGGAGGTATCAATTCGGTAAAATCGTTGGTGCATTGAGGGTTGATTAAAAAATCCACCGGTAGTATTCAAAATAAAAACCTACGGAGGTAAGGACCTGGAGTGGAGGTATCAATTCGGTAAAATCGTTGGTGCATTGAGGGTTGATTAAAAAATCCACCGGTAGTATTCAAAATAAAAACCTACGGAGGTAAGGACCTGGAGTGGAGGTATCAATTCGGTAAAATCGTTGGTGCATTGAGGGTTGATTAAAAAATCCACCGGTAGTATTCAAAATAAAAACCTACGGAGGTAAGGACCTGGAGTGGAGGTATCAATTCGGTAAAATCGTTGGTGCATTGAGGGTTGATTAAAAAATCCACCGGTAGTATTCAAAATAAAAACCTACGGAGGTAAGGACCTGGAGTGGAGGTATCAATTCGGTAAAATCGTTGGTGCATTGAGGGTTGATTAAAAAATCCACCGGTAGTATTCAAAATAAAAACCTACGGAGGTAAGGACCTGGAGTGGAGGTATCAATTCGGTAAAATCGTTGGTGCATTGAGGGTTGATTAAAAAATCCACCGGTAGTATTCAAAATAAAAACCTACGGAGGTAAGGACCTGGAGTGGAGGTATCAATTCGGTAAAATCGTTGGTGCATTGAGGGTTGATTAAAAAATCCACCGGTAGTATTCAAAATAAAAACCTACGGAGGTAAGGACCTGGAGTGGAGGTATCAATTCGGTAAAATCGTTGGTGCATTGAGGGTTGATTAAAAAATCCACCGGTAGTATTCAAAATAAAAACCTACGGAGGTAAGGACCTGGAGTGGAGGTATCAATTCGGTAAAATCGTTGGTGCATTGAGGGTTGATTAAAAAATCCACCGGTAGTATTCAAAATAAAAACCTACGGAGGTAAGGACCTGGAGTGGAGGAAAACCTATGGAGGAAAAGACCTGGAGTGGAGGAATCAATTCAGTAAGGTCGTTGGTGGATTGAGGGTTGATTAAGAAATCCACCGGTAGCATTTAAAATTAAAACCTATGGAGGCAAAGACCTGGAATAAACATTCGAAGTTGGTTAGAGTACCAGTGTATTGTGGATACCTTTAAAAGTTTCAAACAGCAGTAATTAACGTCAAAAGCTATGAAGAAAATCACCCAGATAAATTTATTTCAATTTTTATTTTCCCGAAAATCAGCGCCATCTGTAGAAAAAATCTCTCCGGTAACGAAGATTAAAATTTTTAGTTATTTTTTTCATCACTAGAGGCCGCTAGTTTCATTTTCGCTGACTGGGACAATGAAAAATGGGACATTGATCAACTGGGACATTGCTCAGCTGGGACAATGACATATTCCCACAATTTGTAACCGAAAAAAGGTACAAAATTGCCCAAATTGCTATAACAAGCAGTTTAATTTTGGTTATTTACATTTTATTCATTCATTTATTTTGGGTTAACCCAATGGTGCGAATTATTATAAAATAATCGCCCGAATTTATTATGAAAAATTAAATTAATCATAATAAATAATTAATGAATAAAAATAATCGTGGAAATAATTAACAAAAGTTAGCCTATTTGCATAGACATATACCTTCGTCATCTGATCTGACAGATATGTCACTTTCATGTTTGTCGGTTGACAATTCATCTATTAAATTTTGATATTTCTTTAATTTTCTTTTTAGAAAATCAAGATCCAAAGGTGAATCAGCTTGTCGCTTGCTCATAATATTTTTTATTAAATATTAACTTAATTTTTCTAAATTAATATTAAAAGAAATAAAAAAGTACGTAGTGACAAGAGGCGCACAAAAAACAGAATGAGGCTGGATATATGACGGCTTTACAACGTAGCTAACTTCATTTTATTTACAGCTTAACTTTGTGGTGACAATTGGTGTGCGAGGCAGTACTACAATGTGATCTCGAGAACGAAACATGAGATATAATAAACATCATTATGCACTTTTTGAGATTGCCAAAAAAAAATTTTTTCTTGACAGAAAAAATTTTGATCACATCTGACTATGCAAGTCTGATCAAATCTAATTACATACAGACTATTTGTAATTGTTTAGACATGAAAAGGCATGTTCGTATCGGATCAGGCCTAGAGACGTTTTTAACGCTTCAGACATAAACAGAAATGGACAAGCATGATCAGACCTGAGTGTATTTAATGCTTCAGACATGAGTAGGCATGATCAGGTCTAATTTCAGACTTGGTCATACATGAACAGGCATGGTCAAGTCTGATCATTTTTTCCCAGATTATTTAAATAATAATGAATACTCTTGAATGACACAGTTGATAAAGATAGTGCAAAAAATCATGCATTCGAATGTAAATATAGTATAGCCTCAATAACCTAACGGCGGCTGAGATCAATTCTCACCCCTTATTGTACACCAGTGCAATTATCACACACATACATCCACACTCACACATACACATTTTTTCGCGACTGTATCATCTTCGAGGAGTTTTTCTCTAGCAATTGCTAGAGTTTTCTCCCATTGGGGAATAAATTATTTATAATTATTTACCCCAACACCGAGTCTTTTATTTTAGGTAGATAAATCCTGATCCAATTCCTTATTAATCAACTTATATAAAAGAATTACGGAAATTCTCCTTATTGGAGAGTTTGCGACGAAACAAACGTTAAATTTAATTACAGGAAAAATTAATATGAGCTTGTAGTCAAATCTGTAATGCTATCATAATTTAAGATTTACCTTTCTGATGACAGAGATATGACTTATATTTAAATTTTACAGGGTAACGACGACAGCCATCTATTTTTACGACGAGTTATGGCTATAACTGCTGTAATACTTCAGCTATATTTTTGGTGCTGGTATGGTAACAGCATGAGCACCGAAGTAAGTTTCAAGATATATTTTTACCAATAATTATCATTTTTATTCAACGATTTAGTAAAAAAAACTGCATATTTATGATTAATTAGGCAGATGCACTGACTTATCATCAATGGATGTGCGGATGGGAAAATGAATTTAAACGAGGTATCAGCAATTCCGTAACTACGTCTATGATTCTATCACTGCGATCGCTAGACCTCCGGGCAATGGGCCTGGTTCCTTTATCTCTGCAAACATTTATTTCTGTATGATAATTTGTTCAACATAATTCATCATTTCTATCTACTAAAATAATTTTTTACAGGCTATAAAAAGTTCATATTCGGTGTTGGTACTTCTACTTACCGTAGTCGACGATTAATCAAATATTAATATTGTTGTCAAAATTTGCAGATGGTTTAGTTAATAGATTTGAATAAAACTTATATTCGAAGCATTGCTTACTTATTTCGCACATCGCATAAAACACAAACGACCGATAGTTTTTTACTTGCTGTAGTCGATGATTGATTTAGCAGTTACAACAGGATTGAATTACAGATACTCCCGAATCGAAAAAATGTTCATCCATGAGCCTAGGTGTGCCTACCTTTGCTTTCAGAACTATAAACATAAACTCATATACAGTCGAGGAAGCTTATTTTTACACGCTTTTTATTAGCTTCACTTGTATGTATGTTTGTATGTTTGTAACCGACTTCTTTGGGCGTGATTTTGACGCACTTTAAACGGCCAAATTTCGTTCAAACTTTGTAGATTTATTGAGGACCGATGACAATACACTAATTTGATAAAATTATTCCATTTTTCAATTTGCAAAATAAGATTTTTGT
>JZSA01004179.1:0-10461 GCA_000956155.1 Cotesia vestalis | reverse complement strand
TTTTTTAAAAAAAAAAAAAAAAAAAAAAAAAAAAAGTAATTTCTAATGTCATGAATTATAATCGTTTTGAAAAATGAGTGAAAAATTATCGAAATATTTTCATTTTTGTTATTGAAAATCTTTCGTTATTTTTTTATATTTTATAAGTTGTTTGGTTAAAAAATATTTTACATTACGATAAATATTACCTAGGCGATTTCTCTGATACATATAGGCTATTAATCTAACATTCGTAGCCCGTTAATGTAACTCGATCATCGGCCAACCACTGCTACTCTTTGATCAGTCAATCATCGGCTGAATGACTGGTCGATTGCATTACAGGGTACTTAGATGCGTGATCCATGGGCCACTTATCGAACATTTGTGGCTCAATAGTGGTATTTCGATCATTGGCCAACCTATGTAAACCATTCATCGACCAGTCATTGGTGAAGTTGTATGTCTGACGATTGTTACACGAGCACGGAAAAAAAAATATTGTTAAAATGACTATCCAACGTATCCTCAAATGACGTTTTCTTAAAATAACGATCCGGATTTCTGATTTAAGGATTCATTTGTTTGACTTAAGCATACAGTGAATAGCTCTTGTAAATATATGTAGTTTCGTCAAAACAGGCAACTGTTTTGTTAACGTGAGGATCTGTCTAGTTGAATTGACTAAATGTAACGCTAAAATAATGTTACGGATCGTCATTTTGATGATCCGCTGGATAGCTGAATTGGCTATACAGCGTATCTCTAAAAAAAATGACTATACAGCATATAGTCAGAATAACAATAAGTATCCTTATTCTAACGATATTTTTTTCTTCGTGTAATTATTATATATTGTGAATGAGAATAAATCAAGTAAAAAAATATTTTATTGATCATTAGATGGTAAGCATTGATTTAATCTTGTTTTTAACCCACACGATAAAAATGAAGTTTGTAAATGTATGTAAAAAATATCAAATTTTCTGATTAAAAAAATAAGAAACTTTAAGCGCATCTTAAAATTTTATTTTTTGTTTAAAGAAATTTATTTTATAAGAATTTAGACAGTAGCTCTAAAAATCAAATTCTGAATAAGACCCTTTGTATATGTTTACTTAATAAGACAATCCCTGATTAAGAAATCTAATTTGAAGTGATTTAAAATGATTTAAAAGCATCGGATTTTAACACTATATAGATATACAATTAACATGGAGGTAATCATTTCAAATCATCTTTCTGAATCAGGGATGCCAAAAAAATTCTGAAAGTTGTTTATTTTGTTAAGTATGAATTTTTACACTTAATATCACTAATCGAATATTTTCAAAAAATATTAAAAAAAAAATTTTACTTGAATTTTGGATCCCATACAATATTGCGTTCACGGCCATAGTCATTCAGCGATATCCACAAAATGTTTCTTACCGTGCATATGGTTGGTACGAGACACACATTACCGCGTTTTTTAATCTTTGTAGTTGAAAAACAATCGTGTACTCCTATACTTGGCCGCTAAATTGTTGAATAGTTTGTTTAAATTCTTAGTTTTTAGAAAAAAAAAGAAAATTAATTAAATTAACTGTTTAATAAAAAAATAATTACTTAAATGAATTTGTATTACTATAGATGTGTAATTTAATTAATCACTTCTGACAACTATAAAAATAACAGTCAGAATGATATGAAATTACAGCAATTTTTTAAGCTATCACGATAATGAATGTTTCTAGAATGTAATAAGATATGCAAAAGTGTGAAATAGCTTCCCTTCATAATATTGATCGTTTCTGATATAAAAAACATAATTCAGTTGAACTATTTCAAAAACCGCTGATCGAATGTTCTGTTGAATCAATTAAGCAACACAAAGATTATGGAACAGTAAATTGCCAGAGAAAAATTTTTTTTTAAATTACATCAAATGGATGAAAAATTTAATCGCTTTCTTTTAAACTGTTATATAATTATTTTCAAAATATGTGGACTCGCTTCGTGGAAAGTGAACATTGTTAAAATTTTTGATCCTAACAGTAATATAAACAATTCAGTGTATTTAAATGCTACATACAATTACAAATATTTTATCAACATTACATTAATATTTATGACATTAACATTAAATATCAAAAATCAGGCAATTGAATGCTGAAGTACAGAAAAATATCTTATAATATATTTCCAAAAAATAGACAATAGAGTTGCTTAAAGATAAGGAGATGTAAATCAAGTGACTGTTGGATACTAAATAAGACATTAATGTTAAAAATATCGTTCGAACCCCTTTGATATGTAACAAAGGTGTTCGATTTTAATTTTTTTTTTCGCCACCTCGGCGCTAGATAATGACAGTATAAGTCATGTTTAAATTTACTTTTCTCAGCAAAAGTTTTATTTTGTCGACTTCAAACTCACAGACTATAATTTAAAAGTCTATTTCCGTTGTTTGAAATTGAATTTTGCATAATAAATGAAGTAAAAATTATACATTAAACGCCTTACGAAATTGCATTTAATTTTTTTCTGAAAATTATTCACTAAATTATAGTCTCTTTTCGCTTCAACAAAACTCTCCAAGGAAAGAAATATTAATCAAAAATAAACTTCTCGGAACTAGTATTTTTATGAAACCTGTATAGAAAGAAAAATACGGAGGTTGATTGTAAAAATAGATGGTACTGTATTTGAAATAAACGACATGTACCAGAAGCTCATTAATGTACTATCCATGGTTCTAAGGTGAAAACTCAGAAGTAAAAGAGTATCAAATATGAGACATAGTCTTTATAATAGTATTTGTTCAAAACAATATAATAATTTTTTATTTTTACTGAGAAAAACATAAATTTTACTAAATAGAGAAGTCATTGTATTCGGTTCACTTTTCGAAAATGAAGTTTCCATCATTTAATGTTTTGTGAATTACATGCTGTGTATTTGTATTAACTACCTATTATCGTAAATATAATCTACAACACAAGTTATTCTTTAATATAAAATCATTTTTACCGGGTGACCTCCACCCGTCATTTTCAAATTTTGGGGAAGTGATTTTTAAATATAAAAAAAAAAAAAAAAAAAGAATGAATCCTCTGAAAAATTGAGCTCCTCGTATCATCTCATTATGAAGTGATTTTTTTCAACTTGTTATTTATATAGTTACAAATAAATTTGAACTTCATCTTGCTCCAAAATTTAATGAGAATTGACGTATTTATCGTTTTCTATCTATGAAATAAATTTTTAATAACCTTTTGTAATATATTAAAAACTTATGTAAGAATTATTTACCCTGATAAAGTCAGATTGATCAAAAAAACATCTCTAACTAAGAAAAACTTTTCAAAAAATTGATAATTTCGAATCAAGAAAAAAATTTTCATGAACCAAGAAAAATTTTTTGCTTCAAGAATAGATGTTTACTCAACAAGAAATTGCTTACAAATCATTTTCTTGGTACAAAATTTTTCTCTTGAGTCAAGTTAACTTATTTATCAGTATAAAACGAGTCCATGTATTCAAACTGAACTCCTTCTCATCTCAAAAACAATACTTTTCGTACCCGATTCAAAATAAGTACGCCCGAAAAAAAAGTTAATTTGATTTCAGAAAATTCTTTTGAAGACCAAATTATCTTTAGTAACTTTTGAACCATAAAACATTTCCATTTTAATTAATGAAAAAAAAAAATTGTTAAAGAAAATTTTTAAAACATTTAGAATTAGTTATTAAGCTCAAAGTGAATTTTTCCAACTCAATTGTCACGAAGACATTTTTTTTTCCAAGCTTACTTCAATTTTCCGATTACCTTAAGATTGCAAACATTTTAATAAATTGTAATCCTGAGCCGAAAACGAGGGTGGCAAACACGTGGATTGGGATATTCTAATTTTCTCGCTGGCGTGTAAATAACTAATTTTTCTAATTCGATTCCTATTGAATAAATTATTACATCACGTTAACTCCTTATTATGAAATTATTATTTATTCATAAAAAAAAATAATATAGAAGTCAGTTATAAAATTTTTAATTGACGTCATATATTCTTGATAATCACGAAATATATAAAGTATCAGCAGCACAGAGAACGAAAAACTCAAGGCGTATCAGGAGTCATTGAACTAATAAGCAGCATTTAAAAAGGTTTATGCAGAGATGGACGACCAGTCAGACTTTGTCATATAATTATATGTAAATTTTCATTACTTGTTTTTTTTTCCATATTTTAATTACAACTCAAAGTTGTAAAACCGTCCGTAAGTAGGATTTTTAGGATCAAACCGTGACTAGTTTCTATAATGAAACCTATCTTGAAATTCCAAATTTGCCCTCAAAAACCTCACTGAGGATTTTGAGGCTCAAATTGGAATTTATATTTCGACTCGGGATACTTTACGAGACTACAAGTTATATGAAATTTATGGAGAAAGATAAATACGAAGATTGATGTTAAAAATAGATAAAACAATATAAGAAAAATATGATGTGCATCAAAAGCTCATAACTGTACTTTTCATGATCTTGAGACGAAAACTCAAAAAAAAAAAAAAAGATTATTGAATGAGAGTGGGATAATTACTATATAATAATTAATTATAAATTGTTTTTAGATGCAGCGGATATTGGCCAATGATTTCATCATCCAAAACAATTTTTAAAATATTGAATTATCTATTACGTATCTTTAATTTAGTTGTATTTTTATTTTTGACGTCGATTATAATTGGTGACGCAATTTCTAATTTTGATGACTTATCGCTCATAACAGATAACTTGTGTTTTTTAATCGGCTGCTTTGAAGTTGCATCGAAGGCATTCAAGTTCTCTACTGAATACAAAAAAATTATGCTATTGATCAAAGATATTTATGAACCATTTGATATGCTCAGATCTATGGATAGTAAGTATGACGATTGTCAAAATACAATTATTTATAACGCTTTTTATATTATACTTGATTCCGAGTTATCACGATGGCTAGTTATCTATTTATGCATGTAAATTACCAATAAGATTGAACCTGAAAACTTATGAGTCATTGATGATTTCTAGCTTATGTAGCTATAATTTCCATTAACTCAAAATACTTACTGACTTCAGAAATGTTTAAATAATTGTGACATTATTGCTTGTAAAATGTAGTTAAACATGAATAATTTTATTTTTTACAGATTTAGAAGTGATGACACAAATTAACAGCTTAGCCCGATTTGAAATCAAACAAGCTTCTATACTGACTGGTGTCGTTATTTTGTTGGTAACAGCTCGTATTTTCGGCGCTGACCGAACAAACAAACAATTTCCAGTTCGTGCTTATTTTCCATTTGACTCATCTACATTTCCCCGTTATCAATTACTGTACCTTGCAGTATCCTACGGTGTTATTTTAATAGACTTTTCTTTGTTTATATTCGACCTTATAATCGTTGTAATAATGAGGTACTTAACCTTCCAATTGAAAATATTGTTAGCTAATTACAGACACTGCCACATTAAACCAATTAAAACTACCGATGACAATTTATCGTCCAACCTAAAAGTGATTGGACAATATGACGCAATAACGCATGCAAACAATGAAGACGATGATGATCAAAAAGAAGATTTTGAAAAGTTTGTTATTTTTAAATTAAACAATGACGAGGTAAATAAAATAAATACTTTCGATTGGAGATTGAAGCAATGCATTATGCATCATCAGAAAATAGTGAAGATGATGACAATTCTTAACGACTGCTTCAGTTTTTGTGTTGTTATTCAAATTATGGCTAGTACTATATTAATATGTCTGAATGGATTCCAAATTTTGTTAGTAAGTAATAACATTAAACTTGTAATTTTTTTTATAATTGCACGCCTCATACCTCATAGATTATAAAATGCATTTTTAGTAAAAATTAAATGACCGTTATGAGCCGTCTGCTTTTAAACTATTCAAACTTTTTTATCAATTTAGCCAATAAATTAACTGTAATAAATTTTGTTAAAGAATAAAACATACTTTAATAATAAAAAAAATAATAGAAAATGAAACTAATCTTTGTTGAAATTCCACAGGCTAACGATGATACTCATTTATTTTTAAGACGAATTATTGCTGTATTTGCAGTTTTACTGCAACTATTTTTCTGGTGCTGGTATGGAAACAATATGAGCACCGTAGTAAGTTTTATTTCCATCAATAATAAAAATAATTTGAGTAAACTAATTATCCTACAATAAACCTGCAATTTAATGGTTAATTAGGCAGATGCACTGACTTACAATCAATGGATGTGCGGTTGGGAAAATGAATTCAAACGAGGTGTGAGCAATTCCGTAACTACATCTATGATTCTATCACTGCGATCACTAGAACTACGAGCTATGGGCCTGGTTCCTTTATCGTTGCAAACATTTGTTTCGGTATTAAAATTTATCAAACAAAATTCATAATTTTAGACTATGTATTAATAACGTTTTTTTTTACAGGCTATCAAAAAGTCATATTCGGTGTTAATACTTTTACTCACCGTAGTTGAAGACTGATTGAACTAAAGCAATAATCGCCCGCATGGAAAAGTATATATGCTCAAAACATATCCGAAAATATATGTTGACATTAATTTTTTTTTGCACAAAATATATTGTAACTTCTATGTTCCTTTATATGTTACATAGGTATGTCACTTAGATGCCACATAGATGATGCATGTATTTTTTTGCAAACATATTATACTATATATGCCACATAGATGCCGCATACATTTTTCGCACACAGAAAGAAAAATTTCTTGACTGGAGAACAAAATTCTTGGATCAAGAAAATTTTCGTGTGCCTGAAGGAAGACCGAAGTTGTGTTGGCCGAAGTAAAAATTTTTCTTGAAATTCTAACCTTGGTGGAAGTAATTTTTTCTTAATTCAAATTATCATAAATACTTGATACAATAAATTTTTATATTTGATCAAGATTATTAGATACTTTAGGGAAGCAGCACCAGCTACTTCAGCTAAGAAAAAAATTTTTTCACCTTGAGAAAATTTTTCTCTTGAATATTTCATACCCATTTTATATTATTTTAGCGTGCAATTATACATATTGAATGAAAAAAAAATGATTTAATGTTATTTGATCTTCCCATTTGACATGTTAATCAATAAAAATATTAATGAAAATTTACTACCAAGATATTTAATTTTTTGGAGCAAGAGAGAAATTTTCTCAAGACAAGAAAATTTACTTCTATCAAGAACTAAATTTTTTGGAGCAAGAGGCTGAATTTTTTCAAACCAAGAAGATTTTCTTGACTTGAAAAAATTTTCTTGGATCAAGATACGTATTTCTTAAAGCAAGAAAATTAATTTTGTTGGAATAAGTGAAATTTTTTGTGTCAAAAAAAATTTTTTTTTCGCTCAAGAAAATAATTAGGAAGAAAAATATTTTCTTGGCTTAAGTGAACCTTTCTTTCTGTACATATATATATATATATATATATATATATATATATATTTCCATGCAGGTATAGTTTTAAACTACTAATAGCTTGTAGAATGAAGAAATAATATTTATAATGGATGCATTATACGCTTTTTTCTCTGTCATTTTCAAAATCCTTGTACCCTATAGTGATATTTCCCTTGATACTCATTTTTTTAGGCATAGAAATTTGATATTGATATGTCTTTTGGCATTTATCACGTGACATTTTCAAAAATTTCTTAATCTGTCTAATATTTTACGATGTATCCTACTATTAAAATCTAAATTTATCCGTTTGTTAATATTAAACATAAAAAATTACATCGTATCTTAACTTTAATAATTTTCTTAAAAATATAAAATTCTCTCACCTAAGCGTCCGGGCAAGAACTTTCCCCATGTTCAAAAAGTACAGAACATACAAGGGAATCCCAAAGATGGAGTAGACCACAGTAGCAACTTTTTCCCACATGGTTCTCGGAACAATGTTCCCGTAGCCAATCATGGTGAAGTCCGACAAGCAGAACATCAGAGCGGCAGGAAGCGATCAAACGTCCTTGTCGGTTTTTCCATTGTAACCCTTTTTGACAGCTTTGACGACTTCGATCTGGAATTCGCTGAGTAAACCGTCGGTTTGATGATTAAAGGCCGTTTTGTTGAGGACGTTGACGTTCCTATCAGCTGCTGTCGCAATCCAAAGTTTCTTGCTGAAGTTCTTTCGCAGGTGCTGCATCTCCTCGACGTGGGGGTACTCGGACTACGTTTCGAGGGTGATGAATCCTAAGGCGCCAACTATTGCGTACCCAACTACCAGCCCTCATACCTCCACCTAGGTGCACATGAAGCTTCCGGCAACAGTCCTTTATTTTTTCTCGCGGGTCTTTGTTAATGGAAGTTGCCGATGAGTTGCAGGACCGGGATGATAATCGCATTTTTGTCATGTTCACCTGGAAGATTAAGGTGTTTATAGTGTTCAGGTATTTTTTTTGGGGGGGAAGAGGAAGGTTCAAGAAGAGTGATGGAAATGTTTATACGAACCTTTTGATATCTTTCGAAAATTGAAGGTATATTGATTGCGGGTGGAAATTTTAACACTCAATTTGTGACATCAAAGTTGACTGAAAAGATGTCTATAAAAAGATTTAGAAATTTATGATAAAGTTGACTTGTGATGTCAATGTTATAGTAAAAAATTTTGTGATGTCAAAGATGATGGAATTGATGTCCAATACAAATTTATAAATTGATGACGAAGTTGATTTGCGGAGTCAAAATTCATTTTTATTGAGGAGCAATTTGAAAGGTGATGTTGAGGACAGTGATGTAAATTTGGTTAATTTGAGATGTCGTAGCTAATGGAGTAATTATTTTTTATAAAAATTGTTGATATTAACTTTAAATTTGATGTAACTTCAATTCACAACTCTACGATGTATGAATAGATTATATTGATGTCAAAATTGATTGATGATGTCGATTTCAGTGATGTCAAAATTGATGAAATTGATGTCAATGAAATAAAGTTGATATAAACTCAGAATGAGATGTAAATTTTACTTACAATTTTGTGATGTCAAAATTGATGAAATTGATATCAATGAAAAAAATGTTGACATCAACTTTAAATTTAATGAAACTTTTATTTACAACTCTACGATGTATGAATAGATTATATCAATGTCCAAATTGATTAGTGATGTCAATTCCAGTGATGTCAAAATTGATGAAATTGATATCAAAAGCTAACTTTGATTGAAAATCTTCCAAGCTAACAAAAACTAATTTTTTGTAAGTATAAAGATCTATATATTTTCTACAATCTTTTAAAAGAATGGATTCCCGGTTAACCATAAAAATTTTTAATATTTTTTAGCCGACATCCACCAGGTGGATAACAAAACTTTCTCAAGAAAGTTACTATCAATAGTTTACTAAAAGTTTACTATCAATAGTAAAAAGCACATTAATTTGGATGTTAAATGCCAGAGGTTACTCACCGAACTGACTTATTGGGCAATCTTCAATATAATTAAATACAACACAAAAAATAAGCAAAAGCTTTTCTGGCCTGTGCGTCTATTTTTGAACTCTTTTCAGTGCTATTATGCGTACTCTAATGCACGTGTGCCTTCAACATATACAAATATTTACACATACACAGAAACGTTAACACCCACAGCATCAGATGTTACATTGAACACTTTAGCATTCAATCCGGCGTGTTTATTCGACTATGATGAGGATCTAAGCTGCAATTTCAAACGTTTTATGACCGATCGTATATACACTCATTTTAAACATTTACACACATTTATTGGGATTTTGTTTAAGTAGGGGAGGGCGGGGCAGAGCGCTTATTATTTTTTGTAGTATTTTAACATCTTACTAGTTTACCTTGGCTCTACAATAAACAAATTGACCAAAATTTTGGAAAAATTCTTGAAAAAAAATTTTTTTTTTTCTGGGGCATAACGGCCCCCACCAAAAAATTATAAAAAAATTTTTTTTTTTTACCATTAAAAATACTTTGAAAAATATAAAAGTATTTCCTTATTTTTATCACTCCAAAGGTGATTATCAAAGAAAAGCTTACAGAAAATTCACGAAAGAAATTTAAGCTAGAAAGAATACAAAAAATTTAAGTTTTGTGTGAAGAAAAGCCGAAACCCGCGGGGGGTATATCAATTTGTTTTTATTGAATTTTTAAAATGAGATTTGAAACTAAGGCAGTTGTAGCGGTCAGAAAAAATTGAATTAATTTTTTTTGACAATAGTGGAGCATTCTGAAGACGTTAAAAAAAAAAATTAAAAAAAAAAAATTTCGAAAAAAATTGAAAATTTTTTTTTTTTTTTCAAATTTTTTAAAAAATCAATCTCTTTAATCGAAAAAATAAAGATTTTAGAGAGAAAAAATTTTTTTCATTGAAAAAATGAATAAAATTCACAAAATTGCTCATAATGGTGATTTTTGCAAAAACAAAGAATTTGAAGCTTCGGGGCACAATGAAAAAAAAATCG
>JZSA01004177.1:0-19719 GCA_000956155.1 Cotesia vestalis | reverse complement strand
CGAATCAACCGATTTTGACCGGCTTGGTGGCGATCGCCGTAGCTTTCCGATGTTAAGAGCTGATTAGTTTTTGGAATTGATCGATAGAGCCGTTTGAAAGTTCTTCAAAAAAACTTGATTTGAAAAAATTTTTTTTCGTAGTTTTTTTAAGATTCCTCAAAATCTACCGGTCGGAATCGATCAAAATTGTATTCAAAATCTAAGTTTGGTCAAGCCCTTTTAAATGACACCAACCGCGATCAAATCGGCCAAGCCGTTCAAAAGCTATGAGAGGATAACATACATACACACACACACAAACATACGTACGTACAGACATACAGACACCATCGCGTGAATAGTCAGGGAAGCTTCCTAGGACCTCAAAACGTCAAGATCTGATGAAAACTCGATTTTCGGAAAACGGAGTAAAAACAATAACTTCCCGATTTTTGAAAATTTTCAATTTTCTTAGCGGGAAGTTAAAAAATCCTAAGCTACACAGAAAAACGTGAACTGTAATAAATAATAGTCAATTTATAATAAGTAATGATCAACTGCCAAAAATTACCATTTCAAACAGTAAAATCGTGATTTTACTAGTCACCTTATAATATTTATCATTTAAATGCTACAATTGATATTTTACATGGAACACTCAGAGAAAAAATCAGTAGCTGCAACTACAATAAAATAGTGATATACGAAAACAAATATTTGTCTTGAGTTACGAGAACAAATGAGTCTTAGTAAATGCAACAATTAATTTTAGTTTCAATAACTATTGTGTAGCTAGTTCAACTATTTTGTTAAAGTGGTTGATTTTTCGTTTCTTTAGATCACGCGCGGCTACTTGACGGAACAATTCGATCCGAGAAAGGAATAATTCGTGGTTGTGCTCTCAATCTCTCAATGAACAGTCGTCGTTCCTTTTCCTGTCTTATATATTTAGCGTGACTGTAGTAGACAATAAGTTCAATTCCAAAAATGACGAAACTCCACAGAAAAGTAGCCGCAAACACAATAAAATAAAAGACTAAATTATCAAAGTCCATCCGTTCATAGTTTTTAGCTTCTTTGATTTTTTCTAACTTCTCTATCTTTTTCCGATAATTCTTCTCGAACTTTTCCGAGTAATAGTAAATTAATCCTGTTTCCACCGGTATTGAACGGACTTTATCAACTTTTTCTTTAAGTGCCCAGTTCTTTCTTGTCCAATACACGTAGTACTCTTTGAATACAATTTCCTTCGATACATGAAGATTTTTAAGCTTTAAAGCACTAAATAGAATTTTGTAAGTAAAGTTGATGCAAGCGATGGTCGAATTTTTTTGGACCTCTATCGCACATTTGGCCATCTGAGCCTTAGATGATCGATGCAAGTATTTTTGGTCCTCTTCTGTCACCCACAATTTTTCATTAATAATGTCATTTTCTAATAACCCATAGTAAAACACATGATACTTGTTGTCGAACAAGTTCTTTAGGGTTTCGACATTGCGTCCTCTAGGTTGGGATAGAATGGCCGAAATTTGTCCTTGAAATTCTGGCATCACTACGAAAATGAACAAAAATCCGAAGAAATAAATTGTCCTCATCGAGAGACGTCTCATTGGAGATATTATCCCCATACTCAAGTGACATGCTCACAATTCCATGATTCCTTCGCTCACACGACATTTATTGTTCATGATTATGATCACTGCAATCAACATCAACACAAAGAGTGTGGTGAAGATTAACTGCAGATTTATGGGAATTTCGGTGAGTGCCGTTAAATAATCTGTTTTTTTCGTCAGAATTGAAAAATGTACTTCATGATATTCTGTCACAAAATCAGTAAATTTAGGATTTGTATCAGCTAATTGACCCCTGAGGTTATTCGCATCATACTGACGGCTTGCAAGATCTTCATCGAAACCGTTGTTTATTCTAGTGGAACTTAAATAGTTCTCCAGAAAATGAATTGACTCGTTTACTTTTATATAATCAGGTAATGAAGTCAATCCGTAGTCTTTGAACTTCACAAAATATTCAAAATTCCTATTGATATCTTCCTGCTCATTCTGTTTGATTGATTTCGGTGAAATGACACGAGCCATTAATTTTATTTCATGACCTTGTAAGTACTGAGTTTTATCAAAAAAAATATTTTTATAGTTCATCTTCAAATCTGAAAATCAATTAAGAGAAATAATTTAGCTGATGTACAATTGGATCGCACGCATAAAATTTTTCTGTTAGAGCAACAAAAAATAAGTTTCGGTAACAAATCGTTATGTTAACATAGGGATTACAAATGATATGTTATGATAACAATACATGGGTTACAATAAGTAATTTATATGTTGATTTAACAAAAGTGTTTTTTTATTGTAATAAAATCCTTCGATTGTTTTAACAAAATAGTTTGGTTAAATTAACAAATTCCTTTATTTAAGCAACATAATTGTTTTTTCTGAGTAACAAATTTTTTTGTGAGATTTTTATTTCTTTAATTTTATTTAGAGTCGATTTTAACTGCCGAGGTTATATCGCCGACTTTAACTTTTGGGACTGGTACGTTGATGACTGAGTTGTGGGGATTGAAACTTACGCCTGGCCCGTGAGTTAGTTTGAGTGGTCTCTAGAATGATAAGGGACTTTTATAAACTACTTTCTGATGATTTCAGAAATCTTTCGTGCTTCAGATTACAAAAATATTTTATATTGATTTAAGAATAAATAATTTTTAATTCAAAAATAATTTTCTTAAATATCTAAATATTTTAAAGTGTTTGAGTTTGAAAGAAGCGGAAAATTTCATAGATGGGTTAAAGGTGCCACTAATGGGGTATTTTACCCTATATCTATTTTATAGAGAATTTTTTGAGCTTTGATTTAAAAAAAAAATTCTCTAACTTTATTAGGGACCAAGATATTTGAAAATGAAATATGTAGGGTACTTCTCACCCTCAATTCCTAAAGAGGTATACGGTTTAGATGTGTGCTTGTCACGGGTTAAACATTAAAATTTATAACAAAATATTAAAAGTATACAGAACGATGTACAAATTCTAAAGTAATATAAGGACTTGACTTTTGCATTTTTTTAAATTAATAAACACGATAACCCACTTGCCACTTGGTCATCAACTAAGTCAGACGATATTATCAGTGTGTTAGAGTTATTTGCAAATCCTTCATGAATTAATTTCATCTGCAAAAATAATAAGCGATTTTAACAACGATTAACAATTATTGAAATTCAAAGGAAATGTCTGGCTTTGTTTAGCTCAAAGCGTGTAAAATATCCGACTTACCGTATGATTGATGAGACGTGATTTGATTTTTGAACTGTTAATGCTGCTTCCATTTGAAAAGTGACCACTAAATACGCAACAGCAGCATAAAATAACTTTAATCAGTCGCATCATTAGTCTGCTGACGGTTTAGAAAACCAATTGTGCAAAATCAAAAATTAGAAATGTTTAAAAACTTAGAAATTTTTTGATATATTCAAAAAAGCGACGTTAACTCGTCTGACGAGCTCACTACCGAGCAGTTTGAAGTAAAGTTGCTGACTGAATGCCTTGCAAAATGGGTGACTTTGTTTCAAATCGTTGCTAATGACAACTGAAGCTCACAATGTAGCAAAACATCGCAAAAACTAGTGGATCGTCGTAGAAAAGACACGTCAACTAGATCGGCTATCACTTAGTTCTAGAAAAGATGTTTTTATTGCTGCCATAAAACTGGCTGACGCCTTCGCAGGAGCTGCTGGTGCTGTAGAAACTATCGACCAGTAGTCTTTCAGGAGCTGTGCTCTAGCTCTTTCGTTTCATCTTAATCTTTCATCGGTAAGTAAATAATAACATACATTAAAAACTTGACGGTCAGGTATTTTTATTTGGTGAAACTCACATGTCGATATTCTAACACTTGTTTGATTGAATTTGGTGAAATGACACGAGCCATTAATTTTATTTCATGACCATGTACTCTCTAAAAATGAAACAGTGGAATTTCACTAATTGACAGTGCATATTCACTATTTTCCGCAGTGATAAGTATACCACTAGCAATTAGTGAATACTCACTTTTTCAATTAGTGATATCATTGCACTAATTCATTCAGTGAAAATTTCACAGTACAAATTAGTGAAATGGGATTTGTAGTAATAACAACTAATTGAATCAGTGAAATTTCTTGCAAAAATTAGTTATGATACGATTAATCGAAATAGTGAAATTCACATAAACAATTAGTGATATGGCATTGCTCATTGGCGTCGGAAAACTCACTATTGCAATTAGTGATTTCTCACTAATAACTAATTAAAAAAGTGAAATTTGAATTTTTACGTCTCTTTATTCCAATACTTTTATTACTTTCAGATAGTACTTACAATATTTAATTCCAAAATTATAATTAAACTTTGGCTTTTTGGAATTTTAAACACCCAAATACTGCTGCAGAGGTCTTATACATAATAACACAAGATCTATTACATATATAGAAACACCATGACATAAAATCTATAACTTATAGAAATACTGAAACAACAAAGTAATAATACAAAGTAATAAATATTATAAATAATTATAAAATAAGATTAAGGCACAGTACAGTACTCCATTTTTTAACGACATATTTAAAGGATCAAAAATAATATTATGAGTTATAAATAATTTTAAATAACGAATAAGTTTGATATTATACGTAATCATGATTAAAAATCTGATTCAGATGAATCATTATTTTCATCATTAATATCGATTGGAACTTTCATGTTCGAAATGTTGATGTGTAAGGAAGCAACCACACCTTTTGCTTCGACTTTTGGCATTTTAAAAATGAAAACATCTATAAAATTATAGAAGTTTTTCAAACTCTCTGGATATTCCAAGTTGAGAACGTAGTACATTTTGTAAAGAAGATCAAAGGATGCGATTGGAAGACTAGCGTTATGAATGCTGATCAGCCAGCCGTCACCCTGTATAAATGTCTTATTCCCTGCTTGGCCTGATTGTGTAATCAAGTATGGCTGAATATTGGTCTTATGGTCTTTTTGGACCTGGTGCACTTAACCGATTATGTCTGTCCCATCCTATAAATATAAAAACTTTATCAATTAACTATAGAAATGAGTAAATAAATAAATAAGATAATGAAAGTATGTAATAAAGGAACGGTTCAACAGAAATGAAATGGAATGATGCAATTGCGATCAATTGAAAAAAAGCAAAAATTACTTACAGGTACTATTCTCATCAAGGATTCATTCGGAAAGACGCGTTGTTTTATTGGCATGATTTTGTCCCTGTCACTGAATTTCTGAAAAATGTATTAAAATCATAAATAGTCAAAGAATATAAAAACCATATGTGTGATACATCATATTATCGTATATACTTACGCGCTTTATTCCTTTTCCTTTAGATTGTTGCTCTTTTTCTTCATGTTTTTTACTTTTTCCTTTTCCTTTTTTGAAGATAGTGGCATTTGATGCAGGCAACAATTCTACGAGCAACAATAGAGCTCTTAAATGCTCTAAAGAAAAAAAAATTATTTAAATAAATATAAAATTATTACATATCTATAGAAATATATACATGATAAATAAAAGTTTTTTTTAATCAATCAAGGAAATATCAAGCACGGAAAATAACTATTCCTAAAAATTATTGAAACAATCACATCACAGATGAAAGAAACTAAGTACTTACTATCTTCTATTTCAGCGGATTCTGCATATAGTCCTGCTCGAAATTCTTTGACATATTGCAGAATTTTATTCGTGTAAAGAGTCGGAAAAGTGGTGACGAAATTATCTGCAATATCGACGTATAAGTCTTCAAATTCGCGATTAATCTATATTTAAAAATAATTATAAAAGTATGCAATTTAGTGAGAAATTGACAATAAAAGAATTGAATTACCATATCCCCATTATAGTCCAAGAGACGAGGATATACCTCGAAAACCTCCGAAATCGTAGGATTTTCTGTCTTAATCCAGTGTTGTCTAAACTTCTGGGTGTCATCCAAATTTGTTACAATAGTCACTCGATTTTCAATTGACGGATTTTTGCACTGCATGAGAGATATCTAAGAAAAATATATAATATAAGTATGATAATATGATATAAGCATAATGATATAAGAGTGATTCAAGGACAATTTTTTAATACGAATACCTTTTTAGACATAGCGGATTTATCGAAATTGTCACCCTGATCCTTCAGAGGGATACTTTGGGCAGACTTTTCTAAGGATTTGTTTCCAGCCGCTGTCTTATACTTCTTTTTCCCCGGGTCCAAAGTCTTTCTCATTGTGAGTAGTCGAAATTCGATGAAACCTTTTTTGTTGTCCAAAGACTGATAATGCTCCTAAAAATGTGGTTAATTGAAGACACTCGATTCATAATTTTTTATAGTAAATTAATTGAAAAGCAAATAAAGTTGGAAAATTTTTGATAATTACCCAGCCCTCTTCTGAGTATGTGTTTCGTAATTGAGGAAATTCCAGAAAATTTGAAAAATTATTTATTGTCATTCAAATCCAAATATTCTTTAAACGTATATTTAATCGATTATAGCGTTATATTTGTATTTGTTTGAAATGTAATTACCTGTTATTTTTCTGAATAATCATAATCACCAATTATGATCTCTTTAGTTCATTTCTTGCTATAAAAATTTTCACTCTCAATCTATCACAATTTAAATCACTCTTATAAAGTAGATAGTGAATTAATTAATATTTGACATAAAAAAATAGTGATGAAATAATGATGGTAAAAACCACTAATTTCAAAAAGTGAAAATTCACTATTTTATATTGAAAAACACTGATGAAATAGGGATGGTCAAAACCACTATTTCAAAAAAGTGAAAATCTCACTTTTTTATATCAATAAGTTCCGGAAAAATAGTGGCAACAAAAAGCACTGTTTTGAAAAAGTCAAAATTTCACTAATTTATATTGAAAGTCACTAATTTGGCAGTGAGAAAATGACTCACTGACAAAAATAGTGAAAATTTCACTGTTTCACCTTTAGAGAGTAAGTACTGAGTTTTATCAAAATAAATATCTTTAAAGTTGTTCTTCAGATCTGAAAATCAATTGAGAGAAATAATTTAGCGCTCTTCAAGCTCAAAAGTCTGATAGAAGTTTAATAGATTAGTATTTTTTGAATTTTCAAACTGCAATAACTTCTGAATGAATGAACCGATTTTCACGCAGTTAACAGCATTCCACTCAGTTTTTTAGTAGATTTCATAGAAATCTAACTATTGCATTGGTCCTCATGACGGAACTTTTGAAAAAATTTGCTATATTTCGACTATACTCGTCGAGCTGAGTCGGAAAATACATACGGTTCAAAAGTTTATGCATGTATGTATATTTACAACGGATCTTTATCAAACTCAACATACTTATTCTACAGATAGATACCAAAGTCAAATTCGTAGATGAGCTTAATCGGTCAAGTAATTTAGAAATGCTAGGATTTTAAAATTTCCAAAATCATAAAAATTCATATTTCTTCACTTTCTTACACGTTTAACTTTTGAATGGAATAATTTATAGAATTTCTATAAGTTTTATCCGAAAGCTCTTTAAATAAGCTCCAATTTGAGTACCATATTATATGTATAGTCTCAAAATTATGGCCCATTCCACTATGCTAAATATGAAATTTGCTGTTGCACTCGTTTTACCAAGCTGATAGATGCTTGTTCCAGTATATGATCACTCTATGTATTTGTATATCTATATTCATATATAAATATATAAATACATGGAGTGATAATGTACTGGTATATGAGCATCTATTGGGGCTTTGACCTTACGTATTTTTCTGCCTTCGAGGCGGATTGTAATTTCATGACTGTTTAAACTTCGATTGTAATGATTACAATATACTTGTAATTTTTTTTTATTAATAAGAAATTATTATTATTATCATCATCAAAATGAAATCTACTTCCATTTCGGCTGACGAATGGTCTTTTTAAATTCTACAATATACTTTTGAACACAAACTGATCAAACCAAAAATCTAAGAAAAATTTGAAAAATGCACTTTTTCCTAATTTTATCGACAACGATAACTCACGAGCCAATCAACCGATTTTCACGTTCTTGGCAGCGATCGACGTGTTTTTGTGGGCTCTAATAATTGTTTTATTTCATCGAGAACGATCCAAGAAGAAAAATCTCGAAGTTATGTAAAAAAAACACTTTTTTCGAAATTTTTCAACAACGATATCTTTCGAACAAATTAACCGATTTTCACGCAGTTTGCAGCAATCTATGCAATTTTTTAAGTACTATAAACAGTATGTTAACATAAATTGATCAGATAAGAAATTTTTAAATTTTTCTTGAAAAATTCCATTTTTTCGATTTCTTTCGTTCACGATATCTCCCGAACGAATGAACCGATTTTGACGCGGTTGGCGGTGGTCGACGTCGTCTTTAAAGGTTAGGATCTGATTAGTTTTTGGAATCGATCGGTAGAGCCGTTTAAAAGTTATTCCAAAAAAACCACTTTAAAAAAAATTTTATTTTGCAGTTTTTTGGAGATTTCTTGGAATCTGCCGGTCCGAATCGGTTCAAATTTTCAGGAAATCTAAGTTTGGTGGAACCGAATCGAATGCCACCAACCGCGTTTCGATCGGTCGAGCCGTTCAAAAGTTATAAGAGGGTCACACACACACACATTTCTGTAAAAAAAAAAAGACTGAGATACTTTATTGAAATATTCAATATTTTACAAAATAGCATTAATCACTACAAAGTGACCACAAAAAAATCACCAATTCATAATTAATATTTTAGAATTTATCTCCCAAAACACCAAAAATTTCAAAAAAATATTTCAGTCCTTTTCTATAGAGAGATATCTCAATAAAAAACCAGTGCGCAATTTTGTCCTGCGTCACACCTTCCCTTCAAAAAAAAATCGCGCTTTCCTATAATCAAATTGTTTTCCAATTTTTCGACTTTTTAACTCTAAAATCACTCTTAAAGCACTTACTTCACTACATACTTATGTGAACAAAAAAAATGTATATTTATAAGTAAATAAACTTCTTTAAAAAAAAAAAAAAAAAAAATAGTGAATTAGTCTTTCAAGTGTCAGATCCACGGTTCGATTCCCACACTCGCCAATTTTTTTTATTCCTATGAAAATAGTTATATATAATTCTATACCATTATACCTAATTCTATTTAATCATACATAATTATATTGGGCCATTTTTCATATTTAATTATATATAATTTTTTTTTACTAATCACTGTCCAATAACCGTGATATGCTAGTTTTTATAGTGAGTAAATTAAAGATGAAGTTTCGGTCAAGCCACTATAAACTAACTTACACAAGACGGTATTTCGTGCATCTGCAGTCGGTAAATTAACAGTGATTAAACCAATATGCCCTGCATATTTTTTCGTGACTTGGCCATAAAATACATGTATTTGTGTAGTATAATAGCGGAATATTATAGGTGAAAGTTTAATAATTAGCTTTCATAACTTTACCTATCGATGGCGGTCAAATCACTTAGTGTTGACGCATTTGTAACGATGAATTAATGTTTCATTTAGCGTAAATTAATGACGTTTCTGTGGTGACATCGAAACCGCTAGGGAGCATTTCTTCATCATTCTCATATATTTCTTGCCTATGACCTCTATCTAAATAAATTAAATTATTGAATCAGCTTTACATTTTTTACTTCTAAGTAATTTATCAAACAAATGAGAGCATCACTAAATTAAAAATTAATTATAATCAACATAAGTAATTTCAAGTACATTAAAATCGATTGGTCTTGAATAAATTGAAACACAACGTAGTTTTGTTTACGTTCTATTATGAAACAGTGTTTCCGCTAAGTCGAAAAACATGAATAAAAAATTCTTCAATCCTCAGAATATTTTACCAAAAAAAAACTTGCCATTGAGTTTTCAAAAAATTTTGCTCTATTGCTACATTATAATCTACAAAGTACTGGGTTTGTCACCATGGCAAGTCAATACTTCATGCATTATGAAAAGTTTTGATCATAAAAATAGTGATGATTATCAATCAAACCCATACAATGTTTCAAAATACGGAACATTTTATAACGTTTTCCTTATTATAACATTAGTTATCTATAGTTCAGTTACATTTCAATTGAATTTGTGGAAGACAGACTACATTGATCAGACAATATTGACTGTAATTGGAAAATTAATTATAACATTTGGCAACATACTTGCGATTTCAGTTTGGTTAGTCTACATATTGCGCCAAAAAAAGATTGTCGAAATTTGGAATAAATTGTACAAATTGGTGAGCTATTCGAAGAAATGTCATTATTATGAATTTGTAGGCGATCATTACACTTATATGATATTCTTTGGCAACTGTTTTGTCTGCATTAGTATCCATGCAATTGGATTGATCATTTACTCATCGTATGTTGAATTGTTATGGGTTGTTCCATGTACTTTAAGCAGTTGGATCCTCATCCAGTATGCAATTTCATTGAATTATATTTATCAACTGTACAAAAACATTAATAACACAATAATTAAATTTGGAAAAATCGATCCTGATATTCCGCTTACAATACTATTTGGCACAAAGATTGCGCTTCATGAATCAATTATTGTGGATGTTGCTAATATTAGTTATATAAATATGGAACTTTACACAATTTGTAACGAAATTTCAAATTTCTATGCAATTCCAACTTTATTAGCTCTAATTTATTTTGTTATGTCGACTACATTCAATATATATTTTATGATTCTGTCAATAATAACAACTCATGGAATCACTGTTATTTTGATACACATAGATACTTTTTTGAGGTTTTCAATTGTTGCTTTTGACTTCATTGTTTTAACTACAAACGTAACGAAATTAAAACGAGAAGTAAGGCTTAATTATGATTGTATTAATGTTATATTAAGATCTAAATATTTTCATAAAAATTTTATTTCAGACCAATAATACAGCTCTCAATGTTCACATACTTTTGGATAGATGCACACTCAATATAAAAATTCAAGATGCAGTAATTATACATATATTTTACATGGCAAAAAAATAAACCTATTTCAAGGTTGTCCCATTTCATAACATAGTAATTGACAATCCATAGATTTTTTTAATTTCCTCGCAACAAAAAGTATATACTCTAGATTGAAAAAAAGTTTTATTTTTAAATAAATAAATGAGTAAAGAAAATTTTTAAAAATATTTCAAATTTTGTATTGAGTAAAAAAAAAAAAGTACGATAATATCCAGAAAACTTAGGTTTTTAAATTTTGCAGTTACTGTGTTTGGAATGTTACAGTCGACCAGCATTACTAATAGTTGCAACATATACACATAATTTCTCATTTGTTTTGTTGCAGTTAATTGAATTTTCACGTGATCTTTTACACAGGAATAGTAACTTCTCTACTTATGGAATTATTGACATCGACAGTTCTCTTTTACGATCGGTAGTATTTAAAAAATTAAAAAATGTTTTTAATACATAGTTCGTGATGATAAACATTTTCTCTTTTTTAGATTTCGGGAACTATGGTCACCTACCTAATTATTTTGATTCAATTTCACTGTCGATAACTATGTCAAGAAAAAAATATCTGGAAAACGGTTGACCGGTAGGCCATCCCTGACTTCCCGCTTTTTACGAGCTTGAAACGCTCGAAAATCTTCTGATTGGTTAATTTTTAAGCTTTTCGAAAAATTTTAAAGTTATTTTTATTGAGTTTGTTCGTAAGCACATGCTGAAAAGGCTTATTTATTAGTAGATTTCATAAAAATCTAACTATTGCAGCCGTCTTCATGGCACAACTTTTAAAAAATTTAGTCATTTTCTGACTCAGTTTGTCGAGCTGGTGCTAAAGGGCTAAATTTTACTTAGTCACTTAATACGCCCTTCTCAAATTTTGCAAATTTTTAGTCCCATTGCATCAACAAGACGATAATGTGAAGGTCCTGGAAGTGGTTTCGTAAGAATGTCAGCAGGCATTATTTCAGATGGAACATGCCTCAATTTTATTTCGTAATTTCTTACCAATTGACGAACAAAATGGTATCTTGTAGCAATATGTTTAGTACGTGAGTGACAAGTCACATTTTCTGCAATGTACTTTGCTCCACGGTTGTCAGTACCAAGATGCACCATCGACAAATCATTGAATTTCAATTCTAACATAAAATTTCGTAGGTATAGTGCTTCACGATATGTTTCTGATAAAGTCACGTAACTCTGATTCTGTTGATGATATTGCAACCGACTGCTGTTTCTTCGAACGCCATGATATTGCAGCTCCATTCAACATAAACACATATCCTATAAATGAAATTCGATCATTTTCATCATTTTTATGGTCAGCGTCAGGAAATCCTTGGATTCCCAACTGATGTTTTTTATAAACTAGTCCATAATTTTGAGTACCTTGTAAATAGCGTAATATACGTTTCACTGCTGACCAATTAACTTCTTGGTACTTTTCGTTAAATTATGACAGTCTATTGACAGTGAATGTGTTATCTGGACGAGCAGCAATTGCTAAGTACATCAGTGATCCATTAATTGCCGAAATGGTTTTTCTTCATCTTTTTTTTGATGTTGGTTTCCTTCTGGTAGTTTAGCTTGAGAATCACTAGGAGTTTTTACTGGGTTACATTCTTCCATGTAAAATCTTTTTAAAAGATCTTTTACATATTTTTGTTGACTTAAGGGGTTAAGGGTATTAAGAGACACGAAAAAATGAGAATTTTCAGTAATTTTTTTTTACTATTAAATCATGTCATTTTATAAAAGTAATAATATAGCATTATTACACAATGTTTTGACTTGAAGTCACGAAAATTTGAAAAAAAAAAAAATTTATAATTCCCAAAGTTATAGCTGTTTGTGTTGACCTAGTTCCAAAAAAAAGGTCCTTGCGGTTACTATCATAAGTCCTTGGAGATTCATCTAAAATCAATCGGATAAAAAACTTAGTTTTATCAATAGATAATCTTGGGCCTGATCGTAGCTTTTTTTTTTTTCAAAAATTAACAAAATCACGGCCTCAGAAAATTTTTTCTAAATTTTCGGGAAAAAATGAACATTTGAATTGGTCATAAAAAATCGAAACTTTTGGAAAGGCATGAAAATCATGTTGACATGTCATTTAAATTATCTGAAATTGCTCGAATGAGAAAATTATTATGTAAATTTGTAATTATTAAATTAAGTTACATAAATTTTAATGATAAATGAATTTTTCCTATGTCACATGGATATTTCTATCATGTTAATAGAGAAAAAATTCCCATGTTACCATTGGAAAAATTTCTATGTTAAAATTGGAAAAATTCATACGTCAAGACAAGAATTTTTCCTATGCAAAAATAGGAAAAATCCCCATGTTTTTTTCGCCTTGTGTGATAAGTTATTTTTTAGTCTTAAAAGAATCAAATGTCAGTTTTCAATGAAAATTGTTACAAATAACTAGTTTACTCGATAACAACTCAAGTAATTTGTATGTAAAATAATCGTATGAAAAAATTTTGAAACACTGATACAAAATCAAATTATGCTCAGTGGTTGTTTTTTAATTTTCTTCTCATTTATAAAACATGATATACTGTAAACCTTAAGATAAAAATGACAAAATAAACATTTGTTGATATTACCCTAAGATAAAAACGAAGAATATTATATGATGTACGCAACTATACATAAATATTTGATTAAATAAAGGAATTTTTAAAACGAAACGATACAAAACTGTCGTATTTTCAAAAAAAAAAATATTGCGAATAAAGGAAATTCAACTTTTTACTGTCAGAATTATTTGAATTACACTGACCATTGAATTCACAATAAGGGTCGAAGACTTGAAAAGTTTCCTTGTTCGACGGTTAGTTGCCCCTCCTGGGTTCTTAAAAAATACACGGAGTGGGGCAAGGTAAGTTTGTAACCTTGAATTTTACTCTAACGTTCATTCACGACTCTGACGTCCTACTATTCAAGTTTTGTGAATCCGAGTTACATTGACTGGAAATTTCATTCACTAAACATGGATCAACTAGTACCTATGGTAAGACTTATAGTTTCTATTGTACCCAAATCATTCATTCAATATTTTTTGTTGTAATTTTAAAACTCAAATTTGAATTTTAATAATATTAATTATTATAATTACTTCTTACAATTTCAGATTTTAATTAATATTTTATTAATATTTATTACCGATATTAAACCCGTTTTATCTTATGATGTTGACGAACATGCATATGTATTATACCGAAAAAGCGAATTAGACGAAATTCCAAAAAACCTCTCGAAAAATAACGATACTTGGATAAATGCCGCTATATCTCTTCATGATGCACTTCAAGATGACGATCACTACGAAATAATAGACATATTGATAGTTAAAAATTTATTCCATCGTACGTCTATTGCTGATGCATATTACAGCCAATTCCGAACGCAATTGAAGCTTGATGTTAGATCAAAATTATTCAGAAGCTTTGGAAATCTAATAACAGCGCTTTCAACGCCAGAATTGGAGTTTTTAATTGAAGAAATTCACTTTGCTATTCATCAATATTCAGAGATGAGTAAGAATATTTTTCTAGATATTTTTTGTCGTCGGAACTACATGGAGATCGATAAAATAAAAAATGCATATCCTTCGTGTAAGTTACTTTAAATTTTGCAGAATTTATATTTTTATCAAAAATCAATGATTTTTAATTATCTATTTTAATTATCCAGATTATGGAAAGGAATTACCAGAAGATCTTCTAAATATACCTCCAGGAGACTTTCAATCTATACTAATCGATTTTACGGTAGGAATACTGAGGACAGATGCGTTTTGGTCGTTTGGTTTTGGCAGTGGAAAACAATCTCCGTCAATTTATCCTCGTGATCCTTTATGTAAGTACAGAAATATTTTACAAAAATATAAGTTTTCACATTTATAGGAAGATAAGTTGTTTGGACGTAACAGAAAATTTGTAAATTGGATAGTTAATACTTTTAAATATAAATATTCAGACCTTAAAAATTAAATTTAAAATAATGAAAAAAATTGTTCCGTTCTTATGCCTATTCTATGAGCAAACTTTGATTTTTTTCTCTGCATGAATATACTATGAATTTTCTACACAAAGAGAAACAGAAAAAAAAATTTTTTTTGGTACACAGCAAAAAATTTTACGTCATTGCGTCAAAAAATTTTGTGTTAAATATTTAACTCTTCCATATGTAAATTTAACATTCATTGTGTTAACTTAACATAAAAAGTGTTAAATTAATACAAAAAAGTGTTAAATATTTAACATAAAAATTTTTAACACAAAATTTTTTGATGCATTGACGCAAAATTTTTTACTGTGTGGTTATAAATTTTTCAAAACCTGATTTTGATTCAACACGGAAAAAAGAAAAAGGTAAAAATTACATTATAAATGGTAAAAAACATCGCTTCAAACTTAAAACTCGAAAAGTTGCCATTCGAAATAACATTTTTAAAATTCCAACTTTGAATGTTCATTTTCACAGCTTTAAATGTAAAATTGCACGACTCATGATGCGTAGGATCAAAGAGTGCTTTACGATCGAATAATTTTATACATTTTACAATGTAATTCTTTCAAAATCTGTAAAAATTACAATCTGAAACAGTAATTTTTCAAGTTTTTTATGTGAAGCGCCACGTTACATTACATGCTCGGATTTTTCCCTTTTTCTTTCTTCAGTAAATACTCTAATTTTCTAAAAAGTAGATTTGGTCTTTAAATTTTACCAGCCAAAATAAATACCAAAGAAATGCCACTTAGAAACATTAACCCAATATAATTAAATAAAATAGTAAATTGCAGACAATATTCTTTTATTTTATCTTCCAACAAAAATATACTCTTGCTGGACACCAGGATTAAGAACAGAAATTAAAAATTGATTTAAAATGATGTCTTTTTTTTTTTTTTTTTTTTTTTTTTATAAAATTATCCATTATTTGCTTATTCTTCAATGAAAAAAGAATTTAAAAGAAACGAATTCTTTTACTGAATTCTAACTAATTCTATTAAAATTTAGTTACAAATTTTTTTTGATTTCTTCTATTAAAAATGATATATTATTTTCTTAATTATAGCACTGTGCACTGAAGGCGTATATGACTATTATGCAAAACGATTACATGAATCTTTACAACAAAAAGATCACCAAAGTACTACTAGACTGATGGTGATCACTGTTAATGAACATACGCTTCATCATATTATTGAACGCTACAAAGAGCTTTACAACGTCTCACTTCGAACTCAAGTTCATGTAAGTTCTTCAACTTTACCTTATTTTTATTTAATAGCACTTAATTTTTTTTAATTATTTCGATTACGCTGGATAATTAATTACACTAATTAAAAGATTTATTAATATTTAACAAGCTTTATTAACAGTTAATAAACGATTTTGCAACATTAGATGATTCAATAAATATTTACTTTTAGTTCAAATAAATCATTCATTTAATCCGATATACTAACAGCTAAGAAATCTTTTATCAAACACAATTTATTAATTTTGCACAAACATTTGTTTACCTTTGAATAAAAAGTGAGTTTTAAAATTCTACTTTGATCCTTTTTATAAACCCATAACTTTAAAAGATAACAAAATTCTATTGGATTGAGTGAACAAATAGTTTTCTTTAAAAAAATAGTGAAAATTAAATAAATAACAAAATAATTTTTGCAATAAAGTACAAAATTTTTTTTTGCAGTGAGAATTATTAATGTATCAAGTCTTTATTGTGAGAAATTATGGCAGTAAATTTTTATAAATGGTCTTTAAATCGCATCCTAAACAAGAAATATTTATTCGAACAAAATTTATTAACTGGTTAATAAATATTCTTTTCTTCTAAAAAGAAAAAAATTGATTAAAATTTTAAAAACATTTTGTTTTATTTAATAAATGCATCATTTTTATGATTCTATAATTTTTATTTTAACTTTTGTTTATAGCACCACACAGAAGGATACTTTCGTAAATCTCTATTAATTCTCATTGATGTTGTCAGCCGCACAGATTATCTTTTTAAGTGATTTTTTTATTTAAAATAAAAAATTTAAAAATCATTATTTTTTTTTCTTGTACATATCTTTGAAATTTAATTAAATAAATAATATGAAATTAAAAACACGGAACATGTATTGTGTTTATAAATATTACTGTCTACTATAGTAGAATATAATGACCCATGTGCACCTGTCGCGTCAGGATCTATTCATTCTTACCTAGGAAACTTCCGTCAAAGATTTGAAATCTTCTTTTTCAAAGAAAATGCTAGGTAGTTTACTTCAGGCAACTAAGGTCCCTTCCGGTCGTAAAACAATAATGATAAATTGAGTATTTTATCTTCATGTCATCTCTGATCTAGACTTACCTATCGCCAACTAAGATCTCCAACATTATTATTATTATCAATCATTTATTACGAGTATGAGTAATCAATAAAAAAATATCTTGGCTTTATAATAACAAAAATCAATGGACCAAAAAAATTTTTTTGTCGTTTTTAAAAAATTGTAACTCGTGAAAATCTCATAAGCATAAACAACAAAGAAAAAAATACACACCTTGAAGCATGAATTTCCTAGATCATGTTTTCCCGATAAATTAGCAGGAATTCGAAAAAAAAAAAAAATTAAAGAAAAGTGCCAAAGATTTCAGGTTATTCTGAAATATGAGTGAACGAATGCAGAGATAAAAAGTGTAACTAAACGAATATTTATTTTCATATCTTTCCTTTTGAAGGTTGCCTTACTCTAATCATTTCTCAAAGCACCACAGGATATGTGAGAGTAAAAAAGGTATTCACTTTTTTCTGCTGATGCATTGGAGTGGATTCTTTGAAAACTCTCGTTCTTAGAAGAGTAGATGCTGAAGATTTGACATGTTTTTTTTTCTTGTTTACGGCCGTAAGTTTAACTAAACTTACTTCCCCAAGTTTAACTACAATTATTCCGGTAAAATGATTTTGTCACATTGAATGATAGTTAAACTCTGAATAGATTGTATTTGTCATATTATTAATAAGCAGTGTTTAAAAGAAAAATACTTTCACAAATTTCTTCATTATCTTGAATGAAGCCGAAAAGTTTTTGAGTATGTAATCAATAACTTTTTATTAATTCAATTCATGCTTGATTCAATACAATAATTAAATTCTTCAAAATCATTTTCTTCGTTTAAGGTTTATTTTTTTAAATCATTTCAATTTTTTTATTAATGTATAAATATGAAATTTGAATGCTGTTTCAACATTGCGAAACCAAATGAACATTTTAGTTATTTTCAAAAATGTTTTTCAATCGTTCAGTAAATTGATTATGAGCCAAAAAATCGATAAATTTTTCTAAAGCCAAACAAGTAAATCTTTATTTGAAAATTCAAATAATACGCTCTTTTAGTTACGAGAGTTAAAAAAATATTTTATTTACAGTCAAAGGTGGGTAGAAACTTTTTTTTATTTTTTTCTTATTTTAAGGGAGAACACCACTGTGACGGTCGAAAAAAAGAGGTGATTTTTGGGAATTTTTTTGACAGGGAAAATAAAGGAATTTGGAGATCGGATTTTTTTTATTTTATTAAGGGTAAATTAAAGATTATTACTCTAAATTTTTATTAAAAAATATTTAATTATTACAAAGTTATTAACAATTTCATAAGAACCCTAGAAAAAATTTCCCCCTCCGTAGTCGGTTTGATAACTGGAAAACGAATCATTTGAAAATAAAAACCCAAATTGCTTTTTAATAAGTAAGGATTTATTCATCGTCGCATGTACAGAATTTAGAAAATTTTTATTTTTTTAGCTAGGTTAAAACAAAAAAAAACAGTAAGAATGGTGAAAAAATTTTCAATCAGTCACCATTTTTTTTAAAATGAAAATTTAAAAAATTCCCTATGTGCGATGATAACTACATACTCACTAATTAAAAAGCGATTTGGGTTCTAATTTTCAGATGATCCGTTTTTGAGTTATCGAACCGACCATGGAGGGGAAAATTTTTTCTAGTGCTCTATGAGATTGTTAATAAGTTTGTAATAATCAAATATTTTTTAATAAAAATTTAGGGTAATAATCTTTAATGTACCCTTAATAAAACAAAAAAAAATCTGATCCCCAAATTTCTTTATTTTCCCTCCCTTATGGAAATAATTCTCTGAAAAAACTCTTGAAAAGTCTTTATAACTCTGAATAAGACTTTTCGAAAGTCTTTACATCCCTAACTAAGTAAAGAAAAGACTTAATAAGTCTTCAAAACTCTGCAAAACTCTTCAAAAGTCAAATTTTCCCTGTAATTTCGGAATTTCTCAAAGAGTTATTAAGACTTGATAAGACTTATTCAGTTTTACAGGAAAAGAAGAGAATATTCCTTTTCAAAAAAATTACTTATCAGAATAAGAGAAAATTGAAAATAAAACTATAAAAAAGAATTAATGCATGTTTTAAAAAAATTTTTTTCAAATAATATTTTCATCACGAAAATACTTCGATGCGCATCGAATCACTCATAGTTGAGCAAGTCCAAACATCAACAGCAAATGAAGTGCACTTGATGTTGGAAACAGATACTACTCAAAGAGTAAATCCAATCGGTATTTAATTTGGACTATCAAATATTAAAGTCAACTTTCTAGGTAGGAAAGAATT